>JARJDS010041784.1:2704939-2812053 GCA_030264155.1 Atheta pasadenae
AATTGTGTAAAAAATATAAATTACACGCGTGTTGTGCTTTATCTGTATCTATTAGTACAGTCAATTGAGATGTTTGGTTTCTGGTCCATCTATTATCAAAAAGATGATAAACATTTGTATTGTTTGAAACAAAAGAATGTATTGTTTGATACTCCCAAGCATTCAAAACAAATGTATTTAGTTTCCGTAAATCATTGTAACCGACTACATAAAACAAGTTAGACATCTTGAATATTATAATTTCATGAATACCAAAATCATCCGTAAAATACTTGTGCGGATCAACATGTTGCAAATACACTATTACTTTCATATCAGGATTTTGGTTTTTAATCATGCAGTTTTTTGTAACGTTTAAGCAGTTGGAATTGTTGGGTAAACATTTATCGATGTGTGGATCTTCCATGATGAATTGGTGACATCCGTGACTACATGTATAGTCGTTGATGATTACAGGTGCAAATTGAAAGAATGGAGAAATTGCGATTGGACCCAATTCGTTAGCACGGTGATAGTATGCAATGCATTGGTTTGCCTTAAAGTTGGTATAAATGATTACGTTTATTAGTAAATTTAAAGACAATTCGGATACTGTCGACGATATATTTGGTTCCATTGTTGAGTTAATACTGAGTTTGTATTGTTGAAAGTATAGTTTTGGTATAGATAATGTACAAGAAGATTAAAAGAATTGAGGGAATCGTTATAGTAAATTGGTATATAATGTCTAGCAGAAAAAATATACTTATTTGGAGATGGCATAAAGTTATCAGGAAACTTTTTAAATAATTGCTTTTCCTAAGTACCACTTATTTTTTTGTTTCGCTATTTATTTGTTAGTAGCAAAACATTTATCTAGATATTGTGACTACAAACGCACCATAGGCAACTGAAAACACACTAAATGCGATTCTGTGCAAAGTGGTGCAAAACGTTACGAAACGCAAACGACTACCTCACTACTACTAATGCACATCGACTAGTGTACGTGATCACGCTTTTTCTTCATCACATTTTGTCGTAATATGAAATTCAATGAATTGAATTGTTTTATTTCTATTGTTAATTCTTAGAACGTACGTTACTATAATTGTATTTAAGTTGTATGTGCGGCTTTAACTTTTAATAAATGTATTAATCTTATGCGTTTTCTTTCTTTGTGTGTATCCCATTTATCGTTTTCAGGTTAATATACGTTGTAATAACATTTTTCGGTTTTAATTCTGTTGTATTGTGTTAAGTTTATACAATTTCGTAGGTTGGTAACTTAAGCTATGTATTTTTAGTACAAACGGCACGAAGCTGAATGGCTTAATGTATAAGGAGGTTGCTTGTCACCTAGGCGACACGGGTTCGATACCCAGTGTGGCTGTGGGCGCTGTGGGCTTTTTAGGATGAAATTTACATACATACAAGTATTGCAAGTTGCATACAACAAATGATCAATGGAAACATAAGTTACAAAGTGTAACCCAGTGTAACCATGCAAAGATGCAAAGTATATGAGATCGACGAATACATAGGAATCAATAGGAAGAATAAAATACAAAGTGAATAGAACATAAAGAATGTACAGGAACGAATAGGAAATAGAAGTACAAGTACAACAGAGAATGAAAGCAAAGGAACAGACGAAAAATTCTTTTGAATTTTTCAGAAAAATTTTTGACAGTCTTCCCCTTAAGATTGTTGAGGAGGCGAGGTACGTCCACCAACAATGCCTGCCCGATCTGCAGTGTTTCCACCCGTCGATTTTCGTTGCCACAAGGGCTCGGTTTAGCGGGGAACATTTATTATTCTAAGTGGGAGATGTTGCAGGAATGTATTTTGAAATTTTTTCAATTCCTAATTCAATTTTAACTAAGCATAAAGTAATGCTTCTTACTTAAGAAAAAAAGAAGACCAAGCGGGAATCGAACCGTAGACCTTCGGTTCAACAAGCGATCTCTTACCCACTAGGCTATTTCCCATTCCTGCAATTAAATGTTAACTAGCATATGTTAAACATTACATTGTTAACATTCTTCTTAAACAAAACTAACACACGTTATAAAGCTGAAAACAAAATTAGGAAAATAAAACAGATAACAATGATAAATAATTTTTATAACATATATTTTATTTGAGCCATTTTCATTGCAATCAAATACAACAAAATATTTTTAAATAAAAGTTCGATCTCTCAACACAAAAAAAGAGCTTTGCCTTGATTATTCAGCTATGCGTATACATTCTTGTATTATTCAGTTTATAATATTTGTTTAATAATTAATTAATTACTGATAAATAGTTTTTTTTTGTTTGTTTTCCATTTTCTTTTAATTTTAATTCATTATTTCGTTATTTTGGTTTTTAAAAGTATCATTTTTGTTTATTTAAAAATTCTTTCCTGGAAGAATGAGATATTACGAGATAATACGTATACGAATGTTTTGTATTTCCTTATAAGAATCAATCAATCATTCACAATGGTTGCTTAGCTTCGATTCTCTCACATTGTTTGAGTTTGACATCCAATCACGCCAACGCACGCCATCTAGCGGCGTCTAGCGCTCTCTCTCTCTCGTATCGAAATCATGTATTTAATTTTAATAATTTATTGTACGATTAATATTTAAATATTACAAATACGGAACCATTGAAACTACAGATTTTCTTCACATAACTATTTTTACAAGTTTTATTTCAAATTTCTTTTTAAATTTACTGTTCATTACTGTTTTGTGTTTTACTAATTTATTCAAACAACCTCTTCTTGTTTTGTTTTTAATTATTTTTATAATTACAAATAAATACAATACTTTAGAGTACGATTTCGACTTTGTTTTATTTCATTTTTTTTTCAAAAATTTGTTTCACCGGTTTTTGTTGTTTATACTTTGAGTAATCGTACGGTTTAGTCTCTTTGTATGCAGAACTTTTAATCAACCATCGCATGAATAGTTATTAATTAACTACATACGTTTAATTTAATTATGTACAACCCTTAGAACTAATAGTATACATCTTAAATACTGACTTACTTTATTTCTGCTTGACACACACGTGTGTTGTGTTGTCTATCATAGTTTGCTGTTTAGCATCGTAAATGTACACAAAATGGATGCCATAAATTTTTCTTTTTTACTTTTTAGACTTTTTAGACTTTTAATCTACTTATTATATGACTTCCAACAGTTTCGTAATTTCCTTTCGTAATTAGGAATGCTAAATTATTCGTATAACAAGTAAATCACTTTGTTTTATTTAGTTATTTCGTATTGTGTTTATCAATTGGCTTGTTTTGATTTTCAAATGTTTTCAAATAAAAATATCAGTTTTGTGATGCTTGAAATGAATTGTAATCATTATATTCGTAGCCATTACTCGTAGTAGTATCATTAATCTAATTAAATAATTAAAATTATTACTAAATTGGTTTTGCTGTAGCAAGATATGATAACATCACAAAATACAAGAACGCCGCTTAGCGGCGTACTTTTCAATAATTTTACATTTATTATACATTATGATTTCTTTGCATTTCTGTTTGCATCAAAACAACCAATTAGCTGATTATTAATTAATCTCATTCTTACCATTTAAGTCATTTTGTACACGTACAATAATTGTAGGAATGCTAATTACACAATTCGTCCCTTTTTACTCTTCATCACTTTATTACACATATTTGCTCGATAATTGTTTAGCGAGTTCGGTATACTTCAAAAATTTTGAATGAGGACTTTCTTCAAATCCCCCACTTGATGGTGGGCTTTTACTACCGGTTGAACCAGGCCCACTCATAACTGGAGGCATAGATTTAGTACCTGGGGTTGAAGACCCCGAGCCAGAGGCTTGTTGAGTGGTTGCAGACGCTGCTTTTAACGCGACTGGATCTGGGATCATACCATCTTTAACAAAATGCATTTTAGACAAATGATGACGATACGCTCCCTTGGAAATGAAAGGTGTGTCACAGAACGCACACTTCATTATGGAGTCAGAAGTCATTACGGCGTCATTGCAGGCCCAGGAAAAAGCAAGTATGGCACCTGGTGCGGTACTGCTCGATGTTGAAGCCGCCGTCGTTGTTGTGTTTGAAGTGGATGAAGAAGAAGTCGAAGTATTGGCGTTAGAACGATTGTTAGTGTGATGTGTTTCAGTCTTATCACAGAGTTTCTGCAACGCTGCTAAAGGGTGACTACTGCCACGTTTACCACTGCCACCTGCTGTCTCTGAAGGTGTGGCGTTGCCCGACAAACTGTCAAACATGGAACTAAGCGCGCCCAGACTACCACCACCTGCTGATTTACGATCACCGTTGGTGCTGCGTGGTGTACCAGATCTATCACTCGACGCTGGACTACTGACACTATTCCTGCAGGGGCTTTCGTCGGGTGTGCGACGATGTGGGCTGCTTATAGGTGTTCGTACCACGCGTTTCTTGTCCTCTTCTTTGATTGTAGGCCCGTTACTAGCGAAACTGTTTTTATCATCTTCTTCATCTTCGACTTCTTTTTTGATTTTTAAATCCTCCACTTCGTCGTCGTCGATTTCTTGCTTGATGTTATTGCAAACGTCCGCGTCCGGTAGAGTTTTTTCCAAACTGGGCGATTTGTCGCGCTTGTCTGGCGTGGATCGGGGCGTTGAAGATATCGGCACTCCTGGCGGTTCCATTTTCCGTTCGGGCGTCAAAGCGTCCACCCTACTGCTGCCGCGTTCCGATATCGAACTGGATTCACTACCGCTGCGCTCACGACGTCCGTAATGCTGACTCTGCTGTTGATGATAGTTGCGCAATAAATTCATCGTTTGGGCATCGACTAACGGTTTGGTATAATCGACACTTTCATCAATACCCAAACGTTTTAGTATACTAGAACCCATTGGGGCTTGAGTTGGTCCCTGACCTGGAAACGATGCATTCTGTCTACCTCGTGAATCAAAACTTTTTTCGATCAGTTTTTCAATTGCGTTTAGTACCGAAGGTGAGGACCCGTTATTGTTTTCCACCACAGCTTCTTTATTACCAGTTGTGGGTGAACGTAATTGAGGCGATGGAGACTTCTTTGATTTACTGTTTTCACGCTCGCGCGGTTCAGGTGGCAGGATATTACTAGACATCAGTGCGTTTTTAAGGAAGTTTCTTTGGTTGCTTGTCATGCCGACACACTGTCGAATATGGTCGACGAACATTGAAGTTTCAATCTTATTACCACACTTTTCACAAGTTATTCGCCCGGCGCCTCCACCAGATTCACGTTTATCGATAACTGGCGAGTCGCCGTTCTTGAAATCATGTTGGGCTCGCTCCAACTCTAACAATTTACGCACCGGTAAGGATTTTTTGCGCTTTTCACGAGTTTGCCGACGTCTACCACCTGATTCCGTGATGGAACGCATAATGTGTTCTTTGTAGTGCGAGTTCTTCACCATGTGATTGCTTAATTCCTTGAGGGAGCTGAATGCTTGGTCGCACACCTTGCATGTGAGCACAGCACTAACATGACTGCTAGCACTGCCGGGTGGTCCGCCCTGACCGGGCCCACCACTACCGCCGCCCCCTCCGCTGTTGCCGTTTTTTGGATCGTCACTAGATCGCCAGGAAATTATCTGCTCTTGCGAGATAATGTTTGTGTAATGTTGCGTCTGCTGCATGTGACTAGTCATTTCGGCTAATGAACGGAAACTTTGACCACACCACATGCATTTCAGAATCTGGCGGGTTTGCTCGGCACCTTTCCCTAACCAAACATCTTGACCACGCACCAGTTTTCGCGGTAACGGCATTGTTTCTTTGATCAGTAAATTCAAATCGTTTTGATTTGGCTTGCTGCTATTTGACGACGAGGAACTTGTGTTGGTATTCGACGGTGATGAAGTTTGTAGTTGATGTTGAGGAGGAGCAATTGGAGTTGATTGTGGCATCGGTGGGACGGGAACATTAACACCACAATGTTTAGCTTCTTTCATGTGCGTTGTCATTGCAGCTAAACTAGGAAAGCTTTGTTTACACCACACACATTTTAACACGTCCTTTGCTTGTTCAGCACCTTTATTCAACCAGTGGGATTGCCACGCACTGTGACGACTGCTTGCGGAATTAGCTGATGCACCACCACTGTTAGCCATTGACCGGAACAGATCCTCCCCACCGAGTTTGCTTAACTCACTCATTTTTTCTAAAGCTTTAGTAGCATCACTAGGTTGCGGAGTTTGATGCTTCATTTTACCGTTCCATAAGTCTGGCGAAGAACTAGATTTCGGTGATAGACTCGCAGCAGCAACAGCAGCAGCGAAATACGGTAAGTGTTGAGCAGCAACTGGTGAAGACCAAGCGGGAATACCTGGTTTAACATAATCAGCACTACCAGTACGTTGTTTCCGCGATGGTGGTTGAGAACTTTGATCATCCGAAGTCCTCTTTCTGGTTGTAACCGATAAATCCAACGGACTATTAACCGGAGCATCAGGAGGCGGTGAACTAGATTTGCTTAAATTCATAACGTCACTATCAGACTCTTCACTTTTCGACGAGCGTTTACTAAAGTCCAGAATCCCATCACCGCCTAACGGCGAAGGTGATTGCATGGGTATATCAGATCGATGTCCCGGTGGAGACGAAGATGATGTGACCAGGGGCGAGATTGCATTGCGGTTGAACGCAGGAGGTAGCGGTGAGGTCATCATTAGTCTATGAGAATGCTGAGCCGCCGCCGCTGCTGCGCTCAGGTATGCTGCCATTGCGGCGGACTGCGGTGGTAGTAGTGCTGCGGCGGCCGCGGCCGGCAAAGTCGGGGGTAGTGCCACCCCAACAGGACTGAGTGCCGTCGCCGCTAGTGGCACGTTACGCAGCAATCCACGTTCGGAGAATGCTGATTCCCCAGACGGACATCGTGGTGATTCGTTGGAATCGCGCGACCTGCATCTTGGACTCGTCATGTCTCTGTAAGAACAGAAACCTGGCGTTAGGATTTTTATTGCTTCAAAACACCGAACGTACGTTATCGTTCACTTTTACGAAATGAACATATAAAAGCTCCCGCTAAGTTTACGACGCGTTAAGCACTCAATGCTTAGTGTTCCTAATGTTTGCGCAGCATGTTTGCTTTCTAATGATATACAATGGCGGCGGTCACAAAAAAAAATCTTCAAATAACTTTTATTTCAACCCGACTAATAAAACAAAACAAACAAACATCCTTTGTCTGTATGTTAAATTAAAATTTAAAAATAATAGAAACCTACCTGTCAACCAGGTGATTAGGTGTGTCATCTGTGATGGATCGTGGACTTCGAGGCGATGCTGGATCACCAGGTGCTGGTGAATTGACATCGTCGTCCGGTAAAGGCGACGCAGCTGATGTTGGAGTCATCGAGCCGGATTCCTCGTCGCCTTCGAGTTTATCGCCGTCTTCGGGACAACCTTCCTCACCTCCTTCCCCTGCAACACAGAAAGACAACACATTAATGTCATTTGCTATCAAATACTTAATGACAATAGAGTCGAGTCGAGCGCAAATGGTAAAAGATTGATGCGCCTGATAAAAAATATTATTAACGAACAAACTTGACGACGTTTGATTAGAATATTGTTTTGAAACTCGTGATGATAGCTGCGATTTCATTTGAAGATATTCTTCAAAAGTTATGGCGTTATGAGCAACTCAAGCATAATGCACCCGATCGTATCTTGATTCGTATTTTCGAACACGACTCGCAACGAAAACTCTAAAGGTTTTGTTTAGTGTTGAAAACAAAACACGAAACAAATGAACTGAAAGGAAATAAATATTGATTTTAATAAAAACAAAAATTAGAATGTAGCAAGTACACAATATCAGAAATATTTTAAGCTTTCAACGTTGAACGCTTCGAAAATAACGAAATATGTGTTCGGGTATGTGTTGCATGTAATTATTGTCAATGCGCAGAAAGGGATCCACCAGCAGGATTCGATTAAATCCTGGAAAAGGCGGAGTAAAGTTGCTGGCAGCGCGTCTGTGCTGACCAATGCGTTAGCCGCGTTCGGCATAACATGTAGATACGGCAGCTTTGCTGAAACTAATTACGCTGATTTATGTTGCCATTGTTCATTGTTGCTCCGCGTTTGGACAGTTCGGAGACATACGTGCACGCCCTCTGCGCACATCGCTATTGCTTTTGTTGGTGCGGTTACCGTATCGCAGCAGGTAATACGTACGCAGGATGCAGCGATGTGCGCGCAACTTTCATAAACTGGTATGTGTTGGAACGCGCCTCTAACTTGATATGTATTCGTCCATGGCAAAGAGTTGTCACCGCGTTCTTTAGTATGGCACGCCGTGTGTGCAATGTGCATGCAACCGGTTTGGCATAACTACCATCGGCGATGCAACACGCGCGACAGGGAGTACCAACAGCAGCCAGAAGCGAAGCAATCCAGAGGCATCCTTATAATGCTGTCGTCGTCTGTCCTGCCCGCCACTTGACAGAAACGGCATTGCAACAGCACGAATCGCGGCACTCACGGTCGGCACCGATGCTATCAACAAATTGTTCATGTTAGGGGCCGGTTACATACCGATCGCTAGCAGATCAGACTGGAAGAAAACTCGCAAAAAAACCACAACAACAAAGTAATTCAATAAATTGGTACGATCCGATCACGGAGCGTTTTTTGAGAGTTGTGTTTCATTAGTAAAGAAAACCAATCTGATACTTAACATGCATTTTACGTAAAAAGTTTACGCTGATTGTGTGAAATGGGGTTGGTTGCTTGTTTGGGACGACGCAGCAAATTCTCAGAATTAACAAGCCCCGCATTCATAAACCACGCTTTCGTTCGCTGCCTTCTGCCCGGTTTGCAATTGCCTGCATGCGCTCAACTGATTAGATAAGTCGCTTCTGGTTCTGCGCGCTCTAGCAGATCGTCCCGGAGAAGAAATGAAAGACAATGGTCTATAAATCAGGAAGGGCGAGGCGAGGGGTCATAACATAATAGGAATATAAGCGCGATGCGATACAGTTTCCTATAGCTCACAATCACGACGTGCGGGTGAAGCACTCACGGACATTTTGTACCCACACAAACAGACACACAACATTCAGAAACTTATTAGAGCCATTACGCCCGGAGCCAATTAACCAAATTGCTGCGCGCAAACGCCGTAAACGTAAAATACTTTACTCCAGGTTTCCATTTTCTACTTTTACCCTAACCTAACAAAACATACCGAAAACCTAACCCCAAAAAAAATTACTAATTAGTAATAAATTTCTGGTTAAAGAAATGTACCATGATTACACTTACAACTATTAAAGATTTGGGAATAGGTTTCAAGTGTGTCGATCGTCGTATGGAGTGTGGTGTGCGCCGGTGATTAATTTCCGCTACGTGCCTGCCCCCAAGAGGCGGCTATCGTATTAATCCAACGCGGCAGCAGTTGGAATCAAACCAAACAACGGTCAGTTTCGTTGATGAGACCGGGCAAACTTCATTAGACGTGTCTGCGCTTCGATTACCGAACGGTCTTCGAAATAAGATTTCTCACCTAAGCTCCCACCGGATCTGGCTCAGCAGTCAGCAAGCACATGCTGGCTACCCGACGACCAGAGAGGAGAACCCAAAGAGTGAACATCACGAACGTGCATCCTACGTGATGGCCGCACTCGTAATCGTTGAATCGTATCGAACGATGCATATTAAGACGCTTCGCTTCGATAATCATCCCGGTACACACACTCACACAGAGCTAAACCCAACACAACGTCTTCTTCTTCAACGTCTTCGTTTTCATGAGTTTCATGACATTGTTGATGCACGTCATGTTCGAGGAGCCCGCGAGAGATGAGCCAGCAATTCTGCAACGCCACGTCAAACTTGACAATGGGCAGTTGAGGACGTGGACGAAGACGAAAAGCGCACAGCGCCAGAACTGGATTTATATTTACTTCCAGATATTTAATACGGTAATTTGATTCGCTTTAATACAGACCTGTCTTCCATCACGCCACACAGATCACTCAAATCCAATCAACATCTCTTCATTCTTTACTTCAACCCATCAACTTGTGCCCTCAACGTCAACTTTTCAACAAGATATTTCACAAACTAACAGAAAAAAATGAAGAAACAAAAAATCAACAAAACGTTTTGTAAAAATCGAGATACCTTAGTTAGGATTTTGTTTTTCGTACACAAAACCGTAACAGATTTCGTTTGTTGATTTCATGACGTACTACGATAATATTATCATAAGAAGCTTTTGTTCTTAACGTGTAACATCGTCGTTGTAAGCAATTAACCTCATCGACAAAAGTTTATTGCGTTTTCTTTATTTATCCGGCGGCGGCGCAGCGCAGTTAATAAACGTGCTTTATTGCCAAACATTTATTGCCCAATAAATATGGCTACGCGTTGCGTTTATTTAACTTTTCATTATATTATTTGTTTTTGATTTATTCCCTGTGCCACCGTCCACATCTCGAATCCACGCCGCCAAAGCGTAAGATGAGACAACATCAAACACAAGCAAAGGTAACAAAAAAAAAATATCCCTATGTTTTTTGTCTCTTGAACATGTTAAACAGTTAAACATTAAAAACGCACACACAATAAATAAACAAACAAACAAACATCCAAACGCACATGTTGTAATAACGCGGTATTTCTTACACGTAGTTGTAGATGTAGCTACCAGTCGCAAATCTTTTTATTACTCCGCTTTTATTAGTCTATTTGCTACCGCGTGTTGTTAACATAACCTCACAAGTCATTGTTGAAAAGCTGTTTAATCAACGTATTACAATACACGCGGTAATTACTGTCGTAAATTTTTTGTCTTTTTCAACCGAGCCGAAGAAAGCTCATTTAACATTTTACAAAGCACAAAAACGAAAACAATTTAAAACAAACTTAAATTATTTGTTCAACAACTTGGGCGGGCTATAATTACACAGCGTGAAAATTTTAACGTTTAGTTAGTGGCGCCATCTAGTTGCTGTTTTTTTTAAAATAAAAATAGAGACGGTTTTTGAAATTTTGAGAATTTATTTTGACTCACATAACATAAATCTGTCATTTGCGACTGCATCGGGCGTATAATCATATGGACACCACTTTCGCATGACTCACATGACTCACATCCGCGCGATGTGACACTTGACAGACGGTTATGTATCCGTCTGGGTGGGTTGAATCCCGTAGGAGCTATCGACGCGAGCATTATCCGAGTTATATTCGGCAAAACGCGCGCGCGGGACAGGACGCATTGTCAATAACGGCCGGCACCGAATGCCACAAATCACCTCCTGCAGCATCAGAGTCAGTAGTTGTTGGCCACGTGCTATTGAAAACCCGGATGAACATTCAAACAACGTTATGATATGTGCGCATTGCCTAAGTTGAAACTTTTGATTTACACCTGATTTACACCTGATCAATTGAGACATCAATTGTTCAATTTGAAACGTCAAAGACTAAAAGACAGGTGGCAGCACTTTAGGGATTTAATGCTGCCGCCTGTCGGTACACATTGTAATTAACATCATTCAGTTGGATTTGTTGGAAGCAGAGGTTGGAATACTGGGTTCGTGTCATATTTGTGATTTTTTTATTGTTTATGTACTGGTGGACTAAATTTGGCGCGCGCGCACTTGACGGCCATAAAGTGCGTCCAAAGTGGCTCCGATATGTGACACAATTTATTCGATTCGAACGAAACGAAGCGCATATATCATGGGGATTTAAGCAGGCATATTCTTTGCGGTGTCAGACGACGGATTGCGCGACGCGGGGCAGTTGCGTCGTCGCGCGGTCGTATATTATACTTTAATGTAAAATAATAACCAGCGCCAGAGAATTACGACGGCGATAGAGAAGACACACAAGATGCGATTGTGCGCCGCGTACAAGAATACTGAAATAATCCGCATGTAATAATTTTCGAATTTATCAACGAGACGTGCCAACTCCACGTCCACCATGTCTGACCAGTCGAACCCGAGCGTTGCGAAAAGCGAAAAAACAATAAAATCACGTCAACTGTTTCAACAACAGACAACGCACCATTCTTTTAATCTAATTATACAAGAATAGACTTGAAACTCTTAAAACTCTTCCTCGTTACTATTACATAACATAAAATCGACCACCCAAGTTACAAAGAAGTATCTTTTGTTTCAGGCGCATAAACGTCGTTATAAATCATATCGATGACGATGATGACTAAAACAAATTTTATGATGAGTTGGACAAAACAATTGATTGCTTTTACTGTAATTTGTAATTGTATAGTTTCGAGCCATCTAGTAATGAAAAGTGGGACTAATACTTAAACTTCAACTAGTCTAGTCTAGCTGGCGTTGTGTGTGGAGTTGACAGTGACAGATAGAGTTAAGATGGATGCCCGCACACATTCGCGTCCTCGTCGTCGTTGTCGTCCCCATGATAATACATAATTACAATAAATCAAAGCTAAGTGGGCAGGTGGACAGGTACGCGTCTACTGCCAGCTGTAGAGGACGCGCTTTTAGTATTATTTGCGTAGGATGGGCGATGGACGATGGATTGACGACGGACCTGACCTGACCTTATTGATTTAGGAACATTGTACGTGCACATTGTTGTCCAAAGTCCGCGCATCATCATTTCGAAAACAAACATCCAATTGTGAGCTTTTTTCTCATATTATTTATTTATTTATTTTAATACTTTCCCAATCAAGTGACACAAAAGTTTGACGTTAAGATGGTTCTTTATGTAACTTCGTAATATAACTTGAGGATTGACTGAGAACCAAGCCAAATTCTACCTTCTTGGGTGGGCTTTTGATTTAAATTTACAACAACGCCATCTGTATTTACTAAAAAGAACTTAAAAGTTTTTGATTTGACTTAAATCGCTAAAATAGTCAATAACTTGAAAACTAATCATCCGATTTTAATCATCTTAAATTTATTAAATAAAGCATTAAATTACCTACAACCAATACCAAAACCAAATTTTAATCACAAAAATTACAACAACCACAATACTTTAAACTTTAACTAAACAAAAAAATTAAAAATTTTTAAAGCGAATAAAGTTTCAAACACGCAAAACTGCTATTGTTTATCAAAATATTAAAAAATGTTTGTAACAAAAGTTATAGATAATTAATCTATAAACAATTTTTGTTATAAACATTTTTTGCTAAAACGCACCAGTTTACCACAATCCCCAAAAAACCAAAATGATAACGTTAAAAATCTCATAAAACAAAAACAAACAGAAACCGTTTATTATATTTATTTTGTTGACTTTATTGACGATAATATCATAATGAGTTGTAACTTCTTGTGGCTGTATTTGTGCGTTTAAGCAAGAAAAACGGAAAACTTTTCCGGGAAGCAAAGCATAACGTTTACACATAAATAAAACCCAGAAAACAACACAAATCGTGACTTATTCATGAAGAAACTTTTTCCTTTCTCTCTTATTCTCTGCTTTCTCGTCAATTTTTCCTTATTTTTGCTTCCTTTTTTCTTTCTACATTCACATCAATTCTATTTCTAAGTGTGCCTTACTGGTTTTTCTTCTAAACATTTTTTTATTATTAGAAAACTAGATTTGTGTGGTTTTGTTTTCATTGCATTCTTTATTGTTTATTTTATTTATTCGTTCACAGTCACGGCATGCCGACTTTATTAAAAATCATAAACTTGTCGAACGTTCACCTACACCTACAACAACAAAAAAACACCTGATTCTCTTTAAGTTTCGAACAAACTCTGCAACTGAAACAACAAAAACAACAAAAAGTAAGTTTGGTTGCATACTAACAACCAGAAATAAATAAACTCATATTAATCATATAATTTAGTAGATATTACAAAACAAAATCTTGTAAGTTATGACTTCCTATAATACTCATCCAACAAAATTAATGTCTTTAATAATTTGATGCATTTTGAAGCATAAAATGAACGTATCAACTGTATTCACTCCACATTCCTTATAATTCACAACGTCACGATTGGAATTTAATTTAAATTTATATTTAACTGATTCCAAATATCAAATTGCGTACAAACTAATAAAATATCGCATAAAACGCGTGGGAATTTAATGTTGCGGATATCGTTGGATGAACAGATCGGATAATTAGCGCTGAAAACTATATTACGCTATATTTATCCCTTCGAGTGCTAACTGAAAATGATGCGCAAGCAGCAAGTTGATAATTTGTCTCGGCCATTAGAGTGGCGGACTAACGCGTCCCCGGCGCGTCGCAGACGCATTCGTCAAGCTTTCATACACCTGGCACCCGTCCGTCATTGCTATTATGTACGATTATTACCGATGCTTTAGCTACTGTTTCATTTCCAAGCAACAGAAGCTGAAATAACTGCCGACATTACCGACATAACTCACTCAAAACGTCAGAAAAAATAAAAATTGGTCGTTTTGTATATACGTATACATTTTTTGTTTGTAGCGCCACCTAGTTGCGAATAGCTACTAACTAAATTTAGTTTAGTAGTATTTTGCGTGTGTGATCATAATAATTTTTAAGTTGGATACGTAAATCAAAGTCGGGTGCGTATTAGCTGTCCACCCGAAACGCGTCAGCTGCTGACCGCGATGGAAATCTCCACTTCCTCGAAGTTTACTCTGTGTGTGAGTGGTGGATGTGTGTTATATGCGTTAACGCGTTTCAATTCGATGTGATGTGAAATCAATGTCGGTGTTGGTGTTGGTTAGTGTTGGGAAGCAACCTTCGAATTTACGCCGCTTCGTTAACGTGATTCGAATTAATTTAAGTCGACGCTGATTATGTATTTGCTACATGTCTCCCTCGTTCGCAGAATTTATTGCGGAGCGGAACTTTGCGGCGGACTCCTGACGAGTTTCCCAGGACAACACGCACACCAGCGTGCAGTTGTGAATCTGCACAACTTGAAGCAGTCAACACAAAACGCCAACGTCGCCACCGCTGCTGCTGGCGGTACATCGTGTAACGTCATCATTTTGTACAACTCTTCGATTCCTCATTCCTCATCTCGTCGTTACAGAGCGTAATTGCCATTGTTCGATAAAGTTTAAATATAATGCATTCCCCCGATAGAAACTGATAGAAACTAAATGGCGTAAATTGAAGAAAAGGATGAGAGATGGCAGCCTTGGTGCTGACTCGGTTGGAATTTTGTGTTGTTGGTCATTGCGTTCATGCAGAAACGGTTTGAAATAGTAAATAATCGCCGGGGGCTGAGAAGAGCCAGGCAGCCAAAGAACGTTTTCGATGCGGTGCGAGACGTCCGGAGTGTCGGGGTAGTAGATGATTTACACCGAAATGGCTTTAATAAAACATCCAGGCGGGGGTATGGCGTTATGACGGCGCTTTTCCTTCGCCCTTTCGCCCGACGACGATGCCAACGACAGCGGCGACAGCGTATGAGGGGGTTTCATGGGTTTGAGTTCCAGCGAGAGGAGCTGTGTTCACTCACATGCCTCACCTTTGCTCTGCATGGCGAGTGTCCGTGCTGCGCCCTCCGGAGATTTATAGATGTAGACCGAGTGACATCGCGGGCCCCGAACGCGTTTAATTATAATACTTTATTGCCCAATAAATCTACCTCTACTGCTGCGTTGCGCTACCCCGCGCGCTTCCAACCGTTTTGAGGGATAGCGTTCAATTCTGGGAGAAACCCTGACATATTTTATAACCGAATTATGCATTATTCGTATTTTTTTCAAATGTCCAAACACTTCAAACCGATAAGGTTTAAGAAAATGTTTGATAAATCTTATAACCTTTAAAATTTTGCAACCTGCACCTACAACCCTTAAAGTCCTAACCTCAAACAAAGATATAAATAAAGAAGGATAGAAATACGTACGAAAATAGAATGATGGAAAAGAAAAAAATATTAACGACTTCTGGGATTTTGTGGGATGCAGTTATAAAAGCAATGCCTTGACAGTCATAATTCATCTCTAATATCCATCATCGATTTTCTATACGGAAATGCATTTACTCGGATTTTACATTTTCTGAACTAAACAAATTTCCCGTAAACTAAAAACCTAAATACTGGTGCTTTCTATAAAAAATCCCAATTTTTCCATCAAGAACTATACGTTTTTTGGGGGATTTTTGAAGATTCAGCAAGGATTTTAAAAGACTCCTGCAAATCCTGCAGAAGTCATGCCGTTACACTTAATTGGCAACACGTGTGTATTGTTATAAAGGTGAGTGGATGCTTCATCATCTACAGGCGGTCCAGGTGGTTGTGATGCGACGTGTTCCCACCACCAACCAGCACCGCACTGATAGATGGCACCGTGATCTACCACCCGCCGCTGACTCTTCAACGCTCACTCTATAAATTAGATCCCACTCATCACGAGACAAGTGAATACCGTCATCAGTCAACTGCTTTCTTCCGAACGCCGGCAGCGCCCAAGAAAGAAGCGCCTCAGTTCAATCGAATGTCGAAAGCGTCAGTCAAATGAAATACGAGTCACCAAAGCACCCACCACTACGCCAGAAGAGTACGTACTTCAATTTGGTACGACTTGTAAGTACATACACGTTCGCCAGCAGTAGTTGTGATGGATGTGTGTGATTTCTTTAAATGCAACCGAAAAGCAGAACGGCGCACTGATTGAACGGGTATTAATGATGATGACGTTGGAAGCGCGGCGACCCCCAAGCGCGGACAAATGATCGGTGTCGAGGGTCTTTGAGGCCGTGGTGGCACGCGCCTTACCTACGAATATTAATCGCGTTACATCAATCAACTCATATTTACTTTGCGAGTTTAAGAAATTTACCGGCAAGAAAAAAAAAGTTAAAAATCAAACAACAAACTTTCCAGAAGGCATTCGCTACCAAATCCATTAATCAAGCATGAGGTGTTGAAGGTGTTCGAAATTTTGAAGACTTTAAAGACATTAAACACCTTAAGAACATTACTTGGGAAATAACAAAAAATGTAAATGGTTAATCGTTAAAAATTACATTAGATCATGACTCTTTACCCTTCATTCTTGTATCTTACATTTTCTAATTTTATTATAGAAGGTACGCGTCATTAAAATTGTTTCCTGCAACGCTGTCGACTGACAGGTTAGACGTGGATGGACAGAAAATCGGAAAAACGGGTGAAAACTTGAACAGGGTGTGTGACGACGACGTCAGTGTGCAACGACATTCTATCCCGGTGTGGCGATGGCGCGTGGTGGACGGACAGATTATCGATTCGGGTCGGAAACGGCTGAGGTCTCTGTCTGGGACGTGTGTGTTGATGAGACGTCTGCGAGAATGACATGGACGCGGCCCGTGTACGTGGAAAGTCCAAGTCCGAAGTCGCGAGTGACAACCCCGTCGTCCACCTCACACACACACCAACTCACACCACCAGCTCGAACATACGACAATTTTCAGATCAATGCTTTCGGTGTAGTGAAACTCACACAAAACTTCAATCTTCCGTCTCCTGACTGACGGACGGGTCTACCTGTCGTTCGAATCCTTGGAAGCGAACCATTGGAATCAAACCCTCGATGCGCATGGTTGGGAAACGTTTTTATTTTTATACCTAATTAATCGCGTTGACTTTAAGCCTGTCAATCACATCTAGCGGATAACAAGTAACAGGTAGAAAAGTAAGAAGAAAAAAACACAAAACGAGAATTTAATTGCATTTGCTTATCTTCCACCTTAATTAGTTTGATTGATCGACTGCGCAAGCCAATGGAATAAATGTCACAATAAACACGACCCTACTCTTATGTGGAAAGAACGCACACTTTTGCATAAATGTTTAAATTTACTCGCTTAAAACCTAACCACAAACACATGAAATCGCAAGGAAAACAAAACAATGCTTTCTTTCGCACATTTCGAACGCATTTTAACTCGCGTGTCCTTCTCGTGTCTTGTTGGCTTGTCTTGGTTTGGTCGGAAATTGAGCTCGGACTGTTTGGACCCGAAAGGAGACACGGACGGGACGAGGCGCTCGCTTCGTTGGCAGAAGTTCATTGCATATGCAATGTCTTTCAAATTGTCTGTTTAAGCGGAAAAGTATTTGTCCCGTTTAGGTCCCTACAGCTTAACTGACAACCACGACAAGAATATTGGAGAGCTTAGTGGACTTTCGTCCTACTACACATCTCAAAGTCGCACATCCCTTCTTTTTTTACACGACACGTAAATTAAATTAAAGTACAAAATACAAAAAGTTTCGTACAACAATTTCAAAATTTCTAATCAAAATTTAGGCTTACAACTTAAAACAAGACTCACCCTAAAGTATCATGAGATTTTCGTTCCTTTTGAATATTGTGAAGAATTGAAGCACAGAAGCACTAAACCACAAAGATAAGATTTTTGTTTGTCGAGTTTGGTTATGTTGCGAGTTGTACGCAGTTTAACGTTGTAGGACGTGGCACGCACTCGCACGTGCGTAGAGTTTATAGTTAACTAAACTACAACGTCGCGCACACGAGGCTCGAACCTCAAAAGTCTTTAGGGGCTGAACGCCGAACGCACCCCGAACACGACCGTAGTGCATTTGAGGGTGGGGGGTTTGGCGCGTTTAGTTTACTACGGCTTTGGTTCGGTTGAGGGCCTAAGGTTTACGTTTGGGAGAGAACACACGGAAGGACGAAGCGGCGACCTCCGATGACGGGGAGAGATCCTGCAGTTTCATCTGTCGTTGCCAGACTCGGACATGTCATGTCTCTTTGCCGTCGCTCTAGTCAAAGAACTAAATGCGGTAACCGACCCATACCCACAGGACATGTCGCGCGGGACACACGCAGGGACAGGGACACAATACCAAGGTATCACACAAGTTATCCGAAAGTCTGGCAGTGACAGCAATCTAAATAACTATTTGTTATAAATAGTTTGATAAAAATATTTGTAACTATTTTTAGAAACTGTTCTATTAAGTCTTGCTTTTCAAATTATTGATTTATTTGACATATTTGAGGTTAAAGTTGAAAAATAGATAAAAGTGTTTTCCCGCCATTTTTTCGTTGTAACGCCGCCATTTTTAAAGATATCTCTACCAATTTTTTAATATATATAAACAATAAGTTGTTTAACCAAATTTCACTTTTAGATATTTGAAATTTGAGCAATAAAATTCAAAAATTAGATGTTAAAGTTAAAACTTAGATAAAAAAAACTTCGTTTAAAAAGAGATAAAAGTGTTTTCCCGCCATTTTTTAGTTGTAACGCCGCCATTTTTAAAGTTATCTCTACCAAACTTTTAATATATATAAAGAATAAGTTGTTTAACCAAATTTCACTTTTAGATATTTGAAATTTAAACAATAAATTAAAAATTTTAGATGTTAAAGTTAAAACTTAGATAAAAAACTTCGTTTAAAAAATAGGTAAAAGTGTTTTCCCGCCATTTTTTCGTTGTAACGCCGCCATTTTTAAAGTTTTCACCACCAAATTTTTAAGATAAATAAACAATAAGTTCTTTTACCAAACTTAACTTTTAAAAATCTTAAATTCAAACAATAAATTAAAAATATTGGTGGTTAAAGCTTAAGGTCAAATTTTTGTCACAGTAAAATTGATTTCCCGCCATTTTATGATAATAACTCCGCCATTTTGAAACCAATCCTAACCAAACTTTAACCCTACCTCTACAATAAACAGGTTTAAAAATTTCCCCCCAAAAAATCTGCATTAACTAACCCCATCATTGAAAAATTTTAAGGTTAAAGTCCAACTTAATGTCGGTAGTAAATGATTTTGATGCGAATTGTAAATCGTGTTCAAGGAAATACGAGGAATAATTTCGGGTGTAATGCGCAATGAGCGTTTTCGGTTTATGCGGATAATAATTTTCCATCGGGTCGCATAAAAGGTTAATCAATGTGCCAAACCGTACGTGCCGTAAAGTAAGCATACCAGTGTGTACCAACAACACACAGACCAGTGGGCCCCGATCCGGTCCCATTGCAAACATATCGCGATAAATCAATCCGGGAGACGCGCGCGTGTTCGACAAGCGCTGCCCCACAATCCGCAACCGACCCATTGTTTGACGGATAATTTACAGCGACAGCTCGAGTATAACTGGATAAGCGACACGTCGGTCGACGCGCGACGTTTCGGAACAACTTAATTGCTTTCCAGGTTCTCCCAACTTCCCAAGTTCATCATGACGAACAGAAAATTATTTCAAAAATTTCAAAAGGTATGCACGCGATGTGCGTAACAAAAAGTAGGCAACCCAACTTACACTTGTGTGTTTTTTTTTGGTTAAATCTACCAAATTGCATCGTTTACTTAGAAAACGCAGTAAATCAATTCGTTTCCATTGTTTTTTGGGTGTATTGTGTATACGCCAATAAAAATAAACAATAAATAAGCTTTTCCTGGTTTTGGTCTGGGTTACTCGCGTAATATATAAGACAAAGTTAGCCTTCCAGTATTTTTCTGCGCGGGTGTGTGTCTAAATGTGGCAGACATTTGTAATACAAAGTAAGTTTGGTTGTGTGTACATATAAACCCAACACGCGGAGAAAACTGAACTGCAAAAGTAAAAAGAATGAAATCTACGATTCCAGTCGTAACTCTTATAAATTTACAGCGCTGGGTATGGATGGATGGATGGTCCTTGTATCAACTGTGTGCCATTTGTATGCGCATGTGTGTTGTGCTGTATGTGTCACGTATAGCCTAAGACGAGAAATACAAATATGAAGCGCAATAAATTCAAAACAAAAGGGGACTTTGTGTTTCTAGCCATGCATTTTGTATTTCTGCTATAGATGGCTGTGAGTTGGAGCGCAGGAATAATAAAAATCGAAGATACCGACCGAAATACTGAACGGTCGGGTCCTGAGCGAAAAGATCGACGACCGACACTTTTGATTTGTTTTTCTATTTTCAGCCGGAGGGTGTAAAACAATAATTCAAATGAATTTTTGCATACCGGATGGTATTCATATACACTTATAAACAATCAATAGTTATTTACAAATGTTTCTTTAGTTGGTAGAGATAAATCTTTAAAAAATAATTAGAAAAACAAAATTTTTATAACTTTGAGTTTTTTACGCGTTTTCCCGCCATTTTTGGTTGTAACTACGCCATTTTAAAAGTTATCTTCACCAAATTTTCAAGTAAACTACACAATAAGTTCTTTCATCCACTCTGATTGTTAAAATTTATGAATTAAAACTATAAACTTAAAATACTTAAGGTTAAAGTAAAATATACAAGTAACAAACCGTTAAAATTATTTTCCCGCCATTTTTACCTGTAACTCAGCCATTTTGAGACATAACCTCACCAAAAATTTAATTTAAACACATATTAAGCTACTTCATCAAATGGTAGTTTTTGAAAATTTCAAATTAATGTATAAATATTAAATATTTGGAGTTAAACTAAAATTATTACGTAATTAATCGTTAAAATTATTTTCCCGCCATTTTTAGCTGTAACTCCGCCATTTTGAAACATAACCTCATGAAAAATTTAATTTTAACACATAATAAGTTACTTTATCAAATGATTGTTTTTGAAAAATTTAAATTAATGCATAAACTTAAAATATTTGAGGTTAAAGTAAAATATATACGTAAGTAACCGTTAAAATTATGTTTCCCGCCATTTTTAGCTGTAACTCCGCCATTTTGAAACATAACTTTACCAAAAATTTAATTTAAACACATATTAAGCTACTTTATCAAATGGTAGTTTTTGAAAATTTCAAATTAATGCATAAATATTAAATATTTGAAGTTAAAGTGAAATAAATATGTAACCAATCGTTAAAACTGTTTTCCCGCCATTTTTAGCTGTAACTCCGCCATTTTGAAACTGATCTTCTCTAAATTTTTAATTTAATTAAATAATAATTTATTCTATTCAGTTTTTATTTGAAATTATAACATATCATGCTGTAAATTTAAAATTTTTGATGTTAAAGTCAAATCTTTATCCTGATTTTTTTGATGTTCATCAATTTAATGGCGTAAATTAATTTCCGTATAAAATGTGTATGTTTGTATGAGTGTAATGTGTTGGAATAATATTCTAATAGGTTGATACCAAATGCGTGAATACCGAATACACCAAAAGCGTCGTCCGTCCGTATATAAATAGCATTTGGTTTGAGTCGAGAAGAGATAGATCTGAAACCTTTAAGTTCAGCCATCACACGGGTTTGCTTTTAGCGCCCAGCGCGTCTCCCTCGTTGACAGATTTATGTGGACAGGTTGCAGACGGCAGCCATCGCTGTGGCCACGACGACGACGACGTAGCTGCTACGATCAGGCCTCCATCTACATCGAACGTGTAAGCTAAACTGAACAATCTCAAACACATCCTAACCTATAACACGATATACATATTCACCAACAACGTCCACCCAAGCTATCCAAGACAAAACCAAGCAAATCTTAAACCATCAACCTCAAGATATACAACTATCTCGCTTTATACCATCCAGCCATATAGCAAGCAGCAACATTCACTCCAGAATCTTCACCTGGTTGGTTAGATGGCGCAGTTGGTGCGGTTGGTTCGTTTGGTCCCCGACCCTGTTGTTGGACACCCAACATCGTATGCTACTTGTTGTGTGTGGCACTACCCCATTATAATTCTTAGCCGCTGCTCTGTCTCTTGCAGATTGTTTAGTTATGAGCCCATCTCTGGCCAGGACGCCAGCAAGCAAGTAAGGAGAGCATGTACGTGTCTCCTTTCGTACATGTCACTTTGTATTTGTGTATTGCACAATACCGCCGACAATATGTCGACGATTTAATACTGGGTGGAACAAACTAATGGCATCACAGTGCACCAAATTAAATGTCCCCAACTAAGTTTTGGAAGGACTCTGAATACTTTAGACATGTTTGTACAGTCAGGATGAGCGCGTACGCTTCGCAGCCCAGTGTGATAAACTGTCAACGGCAAACGTCTTGCTGTCTTGGTCCTCATCCCTTTTCTTGGCTAACTACGAATTACATTAAGTCGTCAAGCGACGTTGTGTCGTCTTTGCTAAGTCGCGATGTCCTGCGACCCATAAAGCCACAACATACACACGAATATATTACCAACAAATTAACATTTGGAATAAAAAAAAATTAAAAACAAACCAAACCCAACCCTTTTGGATATTATTCCTTTAATTTAACAAAAGTTCCAAAAACTAACGTTAAAGCCCATCGGGGGTTTCGATGACTGGACGAGAAGACAAGGGTCGATGCGCAAGCAAAATGACATACAAGACGACACAATATCATCTGCAGACAAAACTGCCACATATACCAAGTTGTGTCGCTGTCGTCCTCATCCTATGAAAACTACGACTTGAAAACTCTCGTCCTTCAAAGATGCACCCGAGCACAGTGCACATCGTTGCATTGCGAAGGAGCGTGGAGGATGGAAGATAAGCCAAGACAACGTAAAGACAACGCAGCAAGAGGAAACAAACGAGTGAAGTTCTCCTTCATCTCGAAATAATAAAGACGGCTGCTGGTCGCCCGAGTCCGCGACCGACGCGCTATTTCATTCTTTAAGATGACACTAATGTCTGGGAGTATTTTATCAATTTTATTGTCCCCAAACTATCAAGCGCACACTCTTCAATATACCGGTTGTGGTTATTATGTCTTAGGACAGTCGAAACTCTACAAAACAAAATTTGTTTGGTACGTCACCCAGAAAACAAAACAAAAACATAAGATAATTGTTTTTTGTTTGTTTGTTCTGAATCTAAAGTAACTTTAAACATAAAATTGTTTGTCAATTGTTACCAAACCACGTGTATCCTCTCCCCAAGTATCGTTTAATGGTTGTTATTGTAAAAGCCACTTGTGTGCGTCGAAACGACGGCGGTGACGTAGCGTCGTCGTCGCGGCGTGTGTGTTATATTTACCTCGGCAATGCTTTGGAGCAGCTTGGAGTTTGCTGCTTGCTGCTGTACTACACAACGAAGAGGTAGTAGAGAAACCTGTTGGCTGTGCACGGGACGGCCGGTACACCCGTTTTACACCAGTACGGCACCATACACCCACACACATGACGCACATGCTCTGGATGGTGGAGGAGGCAGCACCCAGAGCTTTCAGATCCTTTCACATTCACACAGAAGCCAACAGCCAACTATACCAACTACCAACCGCACGACATAATCCTCAGCACAAAGAAATGCATTTGCATGCATCCTAAACGTTTCCTACCACGAAAGGGCGTAAAGAAGGATAACCAAACACGAAACAATTGAAACAATATAGAAGGAAATATAATATTGACTTATAAGTAGTAAGTAGCGACATCTATAGGTTTATAGACTAGCAAAACCAAAGGATTTGTAATTAAATTTTTATCGTTTTTGACTCCTTCGATTGATTTAGGGTGGTTTGACGTGAGTTAGGGTTTTCCAAACATTCATTTACTATACATTAAAGTGAAACTTATTGTTTTCACGTTTCAGCGTTTTCGGTTCGAATCAGCTCGTAAAGTGTGTTTTTCGTTTTGCGAATTCAGGACGATTGTATTTCAGGAACGTACGTATTTGCACAGCATACATATCGGCTGATATCGGCGGTAAGGGGTGGTCGGTGGGGGCGGCGCGGATTTTTTACGACTTCAGGTACTGTTCGCACGTGGGAATTGCCTTGGCAGAATATTCAGAAAACTATCAACTGCGCACACCCCGTTTTTCGCCTGCCACTCGATTCTATATCCCCACAGTGTTGGTTTTATAGGTTATAGGTTTTTCGTCGATGCCTGAACGGCGGGGGTGTATTTACATAATGCGCCAAGAAGCACAAAACCGAGAACCTGCTGAAACGAGATTTAAACCAAGTTTTTTTTTTCATCAAAAAACGTTTCTTTAATTATTAGTTTTTGTGAATTAGATTTGACGAATGTGACATGACATGCTTTCCATCACACAGGGTGGTGGTAGTAAAAGTTGAATGACAATCACGACAAACCTACGTCTAATTACGTGTCTGCAGAGACTTAGAGCGATCGTAAAACTAGGATAATCAGGGACGTGCGCGAGACGAGACGTCGCGTTGAATCGGTGCAGTGAGAGTGAGAGGGATGCAGCGACGTGGAATCCCAGACACCTGTCTGTTAATTTGGTGACAATGTGTACCAAACGCCACGCCGAGCTAACTAACTCCAATTACAATAAACTCGGCGCGTCACTGCGGCATTGCTACTACTATGGAATCCGAAGCCGATGTTAGGTCAGGGTAACTAAACTAATCCTTCATTCAAATCTTACATACATATCATACAAATATGATACATATTTATCCTTCAAATTTAATCAGAATTTTTTTTGCGACAAACAAATTTGAAAAAAGACCGAATTACCACTTAAAAAGTGAGTTTTTAGGTAACTGACAAGAAAACGACATACGTCATTGGGTTTCCTATGTTAAGTTTAACATTGAGTGGTCAATGACGTACGTCGTTTTCTTGATGGTTACGTTAAAAATCAATATTTTAATGAAAAAAACACTGCTAAAAATTAAATTATAATTGTTTCAGCTTAGTTTTATGTTGTTTTGGTCTAAAATGATCATTATGAATAAAATTTGCACGTGCATATTCTTTAATTCTTCAATTCATCAAAGTAACACGCCAACTAGACTTGAAGTGACTGAATCTTTGCGAGCTGACGTCCACGAAGGATGTGGCTGTGGCTATAAAAAGCATCTTTGAGGCACCAACGGCTTCAATGTGAAGAGTCTTCAGGTACAAAAGTATGTAATATGACGAGCAGTTCGCGGGCGGCCGACGTGTCACTAATCTGACACGCGAACGACGCGACTTGAAACGACTTGGAATTTGACGAGCATGAAGAAGCTTAGCAACAAAATGAATCAAAAACAACGTAAAATCAGCCAAAAACAAACGAAAAACAAAACCGCAACTTTTGCTGCGACAAAAAATAACCTCAAAACTTTCAAACCTAACCTAACCTGAAAAATTTCCTCTTAAAAATATTAATTTAAAAAAAAACTAGTCAAACTAAAAATACATTGTGAGGTTTTAAAACATTAAGACTAATAAACCTGCCATATATAACAAAAAGCTGCAGCCCAGCCTCCAAAAGAGGTTATAAGATGTTGGTTGCACTTGGCGTCTGGGTGCATCACAAGTTGTATATAAATAGTGTTTAAAGTCGACTGTAAACGTTCATAAAACATCCCGTGGTGTGTCACAGTTGTCAGCTTATACGACTTTATGATGTACGCGCGAAGGTATTAATGGCGTTCGTTATACATTGAAATCAATCTTGGGCCTTCTCAGGCCAGCGAGGCAGCGTCCTCGTCACCCGACAAAAAGACGAAAACTAGTCATAGCGGTTCACCAGTCGCGGCCGGACATGGACATGGGTCGTCCATGGGTGACGATTTATGATCGTGTACGTCGTTGACCCATGAAAGCAGCACCAACACACAGCCAATAAGTATAAGTTAACTTAACCTAACTTGACCAGTCACAGAATACAGTGTGTTCATTCAAATCAATTTTATTGTGACTTTTATTACTTTTTCAAACTTTTAAAGTTCTCTTTCAAGATTTAACGGAATTTAAAGAAAAAATAAACGTTAATAAGGGTTTGAACTAATTTCGTTCCAAATGTCGCGATAAAAACGATAAAAGCCAGCAAAAAAAAGATGAATAAAATGAAATGCGGTGTTAATCTCGTTTTAAAAGAGGTCGCTTGCTTGTGATGTCTTACGTTGACTTTTGTTTTTTGTTTCTTATTTTCAGGTTTTACTTTATTTGGGGTTTGAGTTGTGTGTTGGGTTGCATTTTGCGTTTCTCATCACCATCATCATCTCGGGCTCGTTTGGTGTGGTTGGTAAGAGACGAACCAAACGGGTGTATAACTATGATTACATTTGCATCTGTCAACAATAAACTAAATTCAATGTGACATATAGATGCGCATAAAGTGCCTCGTTTTCGGTCCGTAAAGTGCTTTTGTACGGTCGTAACGACTCGGCGATACAACCCAACTTGAGTTCCACACCGTAGCATTTCATTCAGTGAATATACAAAGTGATGTCATAAAATTAATTAATATTTGAAAATTATTTTTTTCACTATTAGTTCGTATTCCTTGAATCAAAAAAAATATTTTGATTTAATTTTACTTGACTGTTTTTGCGAAACACTCAGTAGATGATCAAATGGAAACGACGAAAAATGAGGAAAAATTACCAATTTAAAGTATTTTCAAAGCACGCCCGAAAACGATCGCCCATGCGGCGTGGCTTTGATGTCACATTAAAAATTACAGTGCCTCCAATTAACTTTTATTATTTTAGGGACTTAAGGTATTAATTAACGGGAAAAGTTTTTGGTATGCAATGCACTTATTTGATTCTTTTTGATTGCAGAGAGAAAGTAATAAATTTACGTCAGAAAAAGATCAAAAACTAAACCAAATACAGAAACAGGTTTGTGGTGTTTTACACAAAACTGATGCGTTCTATCAAAAAATTTTACTAAGATAAATTGTGCTTCATTAAATTCTTAACAACTTTTGTTAAGAGCATTTTTTAAAATTTTTATTGGAAATGTCACTTTTTGATGTTTAAGTGAAAAATTGTTGGTTAAACCTAACTAATATTCATCAACATCTTTATTTGCAATTCTAGCAAAACTGATGCATTCTATCAAAAAATGTCACTAAGATAAATTGTGCGTTAATTAATTAGCTACAACTTTGGTATAAACATTGTTTAATATTTTGATTAGAAATGTCACTTTTTAATGTTTAAGTGAAAAATTTTAGGTTAAACCTAACTAATATTCATCAACATCTTGATTAGCAATTCTAGCAAAACTGGTGCGTTCTATCAAAAAATTTTACTAACTAAAAATATTCTTCAGTTTACCGCCTCCAACTTTTGTTATAAACATTTTTTATTATTTCCGTTATTACTAGGTGTTTTTAGTGGTTTTGTTCAAAAAAACATCAAACAAGTTGAATATTTCTATAAAATTAGTTAAATTATTAAGATTTCTGCAAATTAGGATGGTTTATATCCAATAACCTAAATACCCAGTACTCCCTTAACCATTGTCTGAACCTTTTATCAATTTCATGTTAGTATGCTTCAATTCTGTGTAGTGGTAACCGGTGTAGTGTATGTATAAGTGTAGATTATTGAATCGGAATTAATCAATCTATCAACGTTGGACAAGCCCAAGGCAGAAAGCACCAGGGGCATTGGTGAGTCGCGAGTCTATTATGTGCCCCTCCGCACTCCTCACACCAACACACTAACACTCGTATACCGCTAGCTTGGTATGGTAAACGTTAGGTCCTAATGGCGCTCAAGGCAAGGCGTCTCAGGCGAGTTGAGTTGACAACACACACGATTACACTGTATTCCACTATACGTTGTGTACGTGTATGTGGCGTCGGTTTCATCGTCTCGCTTTGACGCCTTACAATAGCCGGATGACAGGTGTTTGTGTCTCTTCGGCGATCCGTCTATCTACAAGCTGCACCCAGAAATTGTCTGGCGAGCGATGAGAGATGAAACAAACAGATCCTCTATTTCTATTATTGTGGTTAGGTCAATCCAACAAAAGCAATCAAATCAGAATAACCTCAAAATTTATTTTTGTTTGTTTTTCGTTTTTCGACTAAAAAACGAGTAGGCGTCGTGAATTATTGCTTCTAGGACAAAACCGGAAAACATCAACATTTGTCTTCTGCTTGTCGTGTGTTGTGTTTTGAGAAATCAGCAGTATTACACACACATTACAGTGACATATTAATGACATTCTGATAAAGAAAGAATATGAAAGTTGTTGTCGTGGATAAACCAATCTATAAATAATAAATTCCTGCTTAAGAAATTTTACTTCCTCACAAAACTAACAATCAGTCAAAATGACCGCAACTTAACCCAAGTGCACTGTATAAGTGTTTCACGTCCTTTACATATTTTGCAAATGATAAAAAAAACAAAAGAAAATTCAGGACACAACATGTACAAAAAAAACAAGGATGACATTGAGGAGGCCGATATAGCATTTATTAAGTCCCGCAGTCGGCCGCCATCAACTCAGTCACGTCAGTGTCGCTCATCTGCCATCTTGGCCGCTAAGTGACACTCGGAGTGACGGCTCTGTTTCGCGCCGCGTCGTATATACCCAACCACAACCCCGCGGAATTTTAATTCGGTCGTCATAGTCATCCCGGGCGAAAAAAACGCGTTTATCTAATTTCGTTTTAATTTCCGACATCAAATTCGAAAACGACACAAATACTTTGATGTTTTTCAGCTTTTTAGTCAACTTAGTAACTTACTTAGCTACAGATCTATCAATGACATCACAGTCAGTCATCACAAACTCATCACAGACTAATCTAGTCGTTTATTTTTATAACTGTCAACGTTTTAACCGCATGCTGCTTAAGTGCAATCGCAGCGTTTCTCAGCGTGAAATATAAAATCGAGTGTTTTTATAACTTTTTCCAAACGCTGTAACATTGTGACGTCCAGCTGCGATTTATTTTCGCTGCTCGCACAACATTTGATGGAATTAAGCAATTAAAATGTCGCCATTTCTAATAATTTATCGATAAAAATTGTAATTTGCGTCTTGTGTACGCGTAGATCACTAGTTATAGACATTATAAACTTTTGTAGTCAGTCATGTCAATGCGGAATCGTTTTGTTCGTAAACTAATAAACATTTGACTCATAAATAATAACATTAACTATTAACTTTCCAAAATTTTGAACGTTAATGTCGCTAAAATTGCGGTTAAATGTCAACTTACTCACTCAGAACGACTCATTGTTGTGTTGATTTATTAGTTTTTGGTTTCTTTGGGACTTACCTGAAACAAAAAATTAGAAAATTATTATTATTCAATAAATATTTAATGAAATACGTAAGTTAGAAAAGGTAGATATACATTTTACACTTTGGGGATGGAATTAGGGGTGTTTAACAACTATTTAAATATTACGAATTATAACATCCGAAAGGCGAACTATTTAGCTATAAATTAAGATAAAAATCAATAAAATTAATCAAAAACATAAAAAGTTATTAGTATTTTCCTAAAATGTGTTTTACGAGAAGAAAAACAAAACATTTACATGTTATCAAGTTTTAAGAGCAGCTTAAGGGTTGTTCTTACAATAATTAAGGGTTGTGCTTAATAGCCCATAAAAAACAACTATTTAACTTTAAATTAAGAGCAAGATAAGTAAAATTGCTCAAAAACTTTTTATATTATGACGAATTTTCTAAAATGTATTTAAAAAAAACAACATTTACAGCATTAACATGTTATCAAGTTTTAGGGATCATTTTAGGGTAGTCTTTATATTAATTAGGGGTTGCTGTAATGTCAAACAAAAAAACAACTATTAAACTTTAAATTAAGACCAAGATAAGTAAAATTGTTCGATAACTTTTTATAATATGACGATTTTTCTAAAATGTATTTTGAAAGAAACAAATTTTGGATCATTAGCATGCTATAAAGTTTTAAAATCAAATTTAGGATTGTTCTTAAATTAATTAAAGTTTGAATTTGATGCTATATAAAGAACAACTCCTTAACTTTAAATTAAAATTAACATGAATAAAATTGGTCAAATAGTTTAAAAGTTATGACCATTTTTCTAAAACATTTGCAATAAAGAAAAAATTATTTGTTTTTGATCGGGACGATAAAAAACGTTTAACAAAATGACCAATTTTCTAAATCAAAAACAAACACTAATTTTTGGTTGCCCTATAATATACTCATAAATGTAACCAACCCCTAAAACCTGAAAGCACCGATTTCGTGCTTGAAGTAAGTTTTCCCGCAAAAAAGCATAAAGGTAAGAATGTGAAAATGAATAAAAAAGAAAAAACTATGTAGAAACAAGCTCCTATGTGGAAACATAAAAATACCCTAAGTATTTTTATGCGCCATTAAGGGAAAAATCAGAATCCAGGCTAGGAAAGCGCCTCAAAAGCCTGAAAACCCTTGAAACGTTTACTTGTTCCTTTTTTACCTTAAAAGTCATCCTCGAAAAAAGCAAAATTTCATTTTAAAGATTTAAGTAAATAAATCTTTAAATTTATGATATCTTATGATATCACGTATGGTAAAAAAAACCCACCCCATACAAATTTTTATTGTTTCACGGTTTAAATCGTTGAAATTGTAATTTTATGCCAACTAATCGGATCGGCCTGCGATGACTGCAATGTCTGGCCGTGGTAATGCGCCATAAATAACAACTGTACACATTTTGAGATGATAATTTTCGGTAGGGGTCGATGCGCACATATCATGCACACATCAAAAAAGCGGCGCGACGCAGCAGCAGCCAGCGAATTTAATGTTAATGCACGATTGTGTGTGAAGGTCGTAAGGGCGTTCGTCTTTTTGCAGACGCTGCAATAATGGAACATTAGTTTGATATACGAGCGACGCGGTTATCAAACTAATATTGGGTGCCCCGTGAATTGCCCATAAATATCCAGGCGCCTGCCATCGCAAGTCAATATCCATCCGTAATGCCATGTCGAAAACGTTAGTTACATATTTTTCACATGAAACTGCCGAATGGCACGACACGATATGACGAACGTCCGGGCTGATTTTTTTGCACCCCCACACGCAAACACAAACAATCACGTATTTCATGAATCAACGCATCACAATGCATCACTGAGTGATATCAAGTGGAATAGATCGTGACCACCACCACTATGGTGGACGTAGTGGTCACCACCATCAATTGAAACCCAACCAAAACTGTTAGTAGGTTTTTGTAATTCTAACCCAGGTTTGTAGGTAGCACCGTTTCAATTTTGGGTTAGCTATAAACCGTTAGCAAAACGAACTATTTGTTCGTGAAATTCCGTAATTCGAAATGGATATAGTGTTAAACTGCGCCTTGTAGCTCGGGGTCTCGCTCTCCTCCTGTGATGAATAGCGTATGTGAACATGCAGTTACACGGGGCCCTAAGAGTTATGGCGGCCGGCAGGCGGGGACACGCCACGGGAACGCATGCACTGGCACCACTCAGTTCACACACAATTTACTGTGGCCGACATAAATCACTCAACTGCGCCGATTCATCAGACTCATTGTGCCTGCGCCGGTTGCTGGCCAGCGCGAATCGAACGCGCCGCCAATATTTTACAACTTTTTGACAACCCTCGATGGCTTTTCCATCTTTTCCGATCTGCTTTCGCTCTTATGTGTGCCAACACCTGCGCATAACTGGGCGGAGGGGACCTGGGAGATGTCTGCCAGAACATGCCAGAACCTGCCAGAGACTCCGAGAAATCTGTCCAGTTATACTTTGCAGCCGCTCGCTAATATATCATCTATTCCGCAAGGATAGATAAAAGGATAGTCATCTGACAAAAATATTGCAGAACTTAAGTTATTTTAGATCCAACAATTCATTAACTCCAAGATTATGGAAAATGTGCAACTAAGTGGATTTAAATTAAAAATTAAACAAAATTTGCTTCCAATTATAGTCAAATAGCTAGTTAACAACCTCTCAAAGCCTAAAAACCAAACTTGGAAGTAAATTTTTAACCCTTACGAGCTCCTTTGTAGCAAAACCCTGCAAACTCCTTGTAAACGCCTTAAAAACTTAAAATACCTCCACAAATTTTCAATTCTCGGTGGTTATTTTAATAGAAGATTGCAAAATATAACAAACTAGGCAATAATAAGCTTAAAATATAGTCTTGAATAAACCCCTTCAATTCCTTTCCCTTATCCAAGTACCTGGATACCAAGGTAACCGCTTGCATGCCAATAAGAAATATTTTTTGTGCACGCCGCATATATCTAGATTGTGGTCTGTATGCAAAGTGCACACAAGGGTAACCATTTCAAAAAACAAAAAAAGATAAGCATACAAACAAACCACCCACACTCACTAGTACCAATTCCAATAGCTGTGCCAGTACCGGCACCTTCAAAACCTTACAAGTCTCTCTCTAGTCTAAACTGTAGAGGTTTATATTGGCATAGGAAGGAAACAAAAAAAAAATAAACACGATTGGTCCTAAACAAATATCATGCAGAGTCATGTGAGTACCGTGAGTTCTCGCCCTTGCTTCACCCCGCACCTCTGGTGTCGTGCGGCCTGAACTTTTGGACGCGTTCCAATATATGTATTCGGCATCCAAATGATGCAATTACGAAGCAAATGGCCGGCTTTTATTGAAGCCACCTTCCACCTTATGTCTTTGAATGCCTAGCCCCCGCTGCACCTAGTACTCCAAGGCCTGTAGTGATCTTCCATATTCCAGGTCTTCCAATTGTTATGTGCAAGCTGCTAGAAGTCTTTATTGCAATGGAGAGGTATTTACGATTTTGCTGATGCGTCTACTGGACCTTTGGACTCCCCGAACCCAGCAAACCCTTAACACCATCATCGTATCAATAAGACAGAGTGGTGTGGATTGCGTAATTTCGATATTGAACTCAACACACACAAAGAAAAGACAAAAGGAATCTTCTATCAAGTGTTATTACGTTTTTTTAGTTTTATTCTTACTGGAAGACTAGAGGTGGTGCTGTTGGAGGGCTAGGATGCTGGGGATACTAGGGAATTGATGATGGTTGTTGATTTTTATGGATGCACAACGCTTCCTGTATTCACCCGACTGGCAATATTTATTTATACATATCTGTTGTGTTTTGTTTTTTAAACGGCGCAAAAAAAAACAATCGACGCTAGTTGTTTGTAGTTGTTGGAAGTTGGTAGTCGGAAGCCGGGTGTGTGATGTTGTGCGCCATGTTTACGTGATCCTCCTTCCTTTTTACGTCCGTGTTTTGCACGCGTTTCTGTCGCCCGATGCGTTATTTATGTGCATGCGGACCGACGAGGCATATCAAAATAGTTGGCAATTCGCATTGTGCTCGTCTCGAATAAATCGTTTTTAATTACTTGTGATTGAACCCGGCCAAATATCCTCTACTCGTAAATTACGGCTTATGTGTGTGCGCCAATCCGACGCCAACACACAGCCACAGACACAAAACCTAGAAATAATTCTATCAAAATTTTGCTTTTAAACAAATTTATTAGTTTCCACTGTGGTTAGTGTCGTTGATTAACTACAACGACATAAAACAATGATCAAAATTTTTAAAACCTCTGAAATTCTTGTGCCGAAACAAAAATGTCGTTGGTTGGCGTTTGCGTGTTTAATTGACAACCAATTTTTCGTCCGGTGTGAGTCAAGTCCCCGTCTATAAATACTGTGTGACGGGCTGGTCTGGTGTGTGAGTATAATAATGGGACCAGTTTTCGTTTCGTGTAGACCCGGCCCGTGATTAGTCCAGATTAATAGGACGATATTAAGAATCGAGTTCGTCGTCGTCAGCCGGCTATTCTGGGTGATTCCACGTGTTACCCATGAATCAATCAGACACTACTGCCAGGGATCAAAGTGTCTCCCAACTCTAACATTCTGTACGAAGGAATAGAACGGATAGAAAAAGTTAGGTTGTCGCTGGTGATGTGCTACCTTTTTCATGTATTCTCCGCGTGCCATGAATGATTGCCGAGCGTGTTCGGCGGGAAAAACACGAACCAACTTTTCTTTAATCAAGCCAATTAGATGACACTCGGACTACTACAGAGAAACTAATGAATGACCCAAATCTCCAACCTTAGTTTTCAATCTTTAAACTCAAAAATTTGAAATTATTTTGAAAGATCTCAATGTAGAAGCAGCAGCCCCCCTAAGGTTGAACCTGTAAAGAAAGAGGGGGTACGAGAACACACGGGCCGTCGCAGGAGCCCAGATTTATGTGATTCCGGAATCATGGCTCTCCTCGCCAGGGCGAGGCGCGCAGCGCGCATACAGCGCGGATATTTATTTTATACATCTGTTCCCCTTGACATAATGTCCCTCTATATATCGCGTGCATGCTTTTAGAGAGTGAAGGCTGTTAAGGAGCGAGAAGCCATGATTGGCCAAAGTCATGAGCGAGATGGCAACACTGTTGCAAAACCAAACGGATGGATGGATCTTACCCAGTCTCCCAATCTTACTGTATTCCAGTATTCCAACCAAAACTCCCGTCTTATATAGGGGGATGGGGAGTAGCCATTGAGAAAAGATATACGAGTATGAGTTTGTTGTACTGACTACTGAACTACCACCACCACCACCAAACTTCACCAACTTTACTGCAAAGTTTATCACAACGCGTGCATTGCTCCCAATAAAAATATCAACCCCTCAAACTTTTTCACCACCCCCCACCCTCAACCCTTAAAATAAAAATATTTTTTAAACTATAGATTGTTTTACATGTTTTAGGTTAATTTAGTTGAACCCTTTGTGTTGGAACAAAATTACAATTTAAGTCAATAACTTGAAGTAATTTTCTGCCAGTGTCACATTGTCGTATGCTCGCATCAAAGCGCGGTCAGCGTGGTGTGTTGTACGCACATTAGAGCGCAAAATGTTTTTCGACAAAACGCCCGCTCAATCATGTGTTGTTTGGGTCTGGGCTGTTGTTAGTGGTGGTGGTGGCGCGGCAGCGAACACGACACGGCCGCACACAACATACATGCGGAATTGCGCGCACGCCGTTTGAAATATTCAAAACAACTAAACATAAAATATGAATTAGCATTGTCCCGGACGGCATAATCATATCGTAACATGGCTGTCCATCACGCGCATTTAAATAATCTGTCCGTGCCAGCGATGTCCACGTCATCTGTCGCAAACAATTATTTATTGCGCACCTTGTATGGCGGCCAGCCGAACAAACGACGTATGCGTAAATGCACATCCAGCGTGTTTGTGTGTGTGAGTGTGAATACGCGGCATATTTATAGTATTTAATTAATCGCCCCAGCCATCGCAAGCGCACGCTGTAAACAAGCATGGCTAGCGCGCGGGATGTCGAATCAAGTTTTGCGACCATAGCCACTTTATTCTCTTATAAATAGAAATATGCAATTTAAAAGTAAAGATTTTTTTGTTATTAACTAAAGAAGAAAAACTTAATTTGATTATTAATTATCGATTTAGCTGTTAATTGCCAATCCGGTTATTTGATTTGAATAGTGGAAGTTATTTGTGTTTTTATTCACGATGGTAATAAAACAACCTGTATATTGACATTTCTTGATAATTTCTTGAAGTTCCAAGCATTCGATGCTGTTTCGTTTTTCACAAGAAACGTTATAACCGATCATGCGCTCGTCAGTGCGCTGACAAGGGCGTAAAGCGTCGCTCGTCGAGGCGTAGGATGGTAAAATACGATGGATGATCTCCAACTTCCATTATGATGGACAATCTATCAATCACCGCCGTTCGCCAGTCATGACTCCTGACAGGTAACCCAGAAAGTTTCCACGCTTCAGCCGAGACAACCAGTCGCAAGAGCAGTCGCCAGTCGCTCTCATCTTTTGCGCCTTTCTTGTTCTTCACGATGAGTTTCCAAGAATTGCCAACATTACATTACAACCCAACATAGTTAACGACATTACGACCAACATCTTATGTCCAACCAGGTAAATCCTCGTCATCTATAAATTTTAATTGATCCACCACAATTGTTGAGTTGTCACTGACATTTGACGCATGTTCCGGTCTAATTACGAGACGCTGGATATAGATATTGGATACAGCGTCCTAGCGAACGCTGCAGGATTCATTCAATGAGCCACTGTCATCGCCAGACGTCGACAACGGACGACGATCTTGTAAAGAATCCGCGAAACTCACACACGCCAACCAACCGATACTGTTGTCATCCGAATATTGGTAATGGCTACCCGACTAGAGATTTGCCGGACATAATAGGGATAGGGATATCTCGCAATGTCAGGATAACGAAATCTGCTCACAGCTGCACTTGCCCACATGTGATATCCGATTGTTAGAACGTAGAAGAATTGTTCAGCAAAAATCATCTTCCTCAGCTCATACTCATTGCAAGCAGTCAGGAGCAGGAAGCAACAAAAATTACAAATGCGAAGCATCCGATGACAACCCTCAGCTTGTGGATGTCAATCCGCAGATTACAGACGATTACTATGCTCTTTGACGATAGGACATCATCTCCAAATGGCACTCTCCAATCGACTTTAATATTGAATGCAAGATTTGACGATCAATATTTGACATCACACGCATGGATTTGATACTTTGAAGGGTAATAGTTACCAATCAGATACAGATTATATTATGTGATAGTCTGATAGGTAAGGGATTGCTCGCTACAAACTTATGACGTACAAAGTCCGACTAATCAAGAGCCGATTGGTGTGTGCGTTGACTATCGCCGAAATGATTCAAACAACTAATTAATTATATTGGAAGCTCACAAACACCAAAACTGTGTTTGAGTTCTTGAGTCATCATTCAGAGTTTGAAACCGGAAAAAGACCAAACCCCTTCTGGAGGTTTCCTCGAGATTCCTAGTGATTTCCTAGAGGTTTCAAGGGAGGGTGGTTGGAAACGTCTCTGGTCCTGAATATGATAACTCGTAACTTTACGTCGATGCCAATCTCACTATACGTATACCAACGACCTGGAGACTTGAAGAAGAGCGCAGGAAGTAGAAACACTCGTATTAGGTACAAGTACATACAAAAACTTTGCGGAAGAAAACTTGAGAAAGTTAGCGAACGACAGATGACTGCAAACCTGACGAGGAAGGAGGACACACGTCCCCTTGTGAAGAAAAACGTATCGTTCACTTATACGCGCCATAAATAACGTCCATTTAAAGTTTGTTGGGGAGTTTTATTCAAATACATCTCGCGTGATGGCTGATGGATGGATGGACCAAGGACGAAGCAGGAGAAGCGAGGTAAGTAAAGCACCGTTTGCCCGCAGACCGGCAAAAGACAAATCCCTCCATTTGCGTGTGCGGTCCAGGTCCACTCTCGTGGGAGACCTCGAATCTGCTAATACGTAAGCTATCATTGTCAGTTTTCCGAGGAAAGCGATGTTGCAAAGTGTCACTAGCACTGGCCATCGCTCAAACTTTGCTTTCCTAAGTTAGTTCGAAAACTTCCATTCTTCATATTACATTCTGCATTAAACGCAATGAATATCCATCTGGACCTTCAATCCCCGAAGACTTTTAGTTGTAAGTTTTAGGATTTAAATCCACGTGTCATATTAGTTGATGTTTGGCCGACATGATCAGAGTAGTACGTTGGTGGTAGTCGACTAGTTGGGAGATAAAGTTTTAGTTGAGTGCTTATGCTTTAGCTCAGCCACGCTTCTATTTCTCCTCGTCAGTTCTCTTTCGCAGTGTCTCCATGCATCACTCCAAGTTGACACTTGGTGCCCCATATATCACCGGCCAGTCTCTCCCGGAGAGCTACAGCAGCACCGACTTATTTGCATACAGCAACAGCGTCGTCTTCTACGCGATGCTTTTTTCGCCCGTGATCTCACACAAACACTGATACACCACCATCGGGCGAGAGATTTATTACGCGACTAATGCGCGCCGAACTCCTCGACGCTCGTCTTCGCACTAAATCCTTCCTTTCCAAAAATATACCCTCAACAACAACACACTCAAAAATTCAACTGACGACACGCCAGTCAAGTCAACTTAACGAAAATCGTTGATAATCAACAAAATCACAGAGTTAAAAACAATGTGCAAAATAATGAACAACAGAGTCGTATTAATGTTATTTAAAAATTTTAATTTTTATTTTTAATTTGGCAAACAGTAGTAAAGCCAGACGGACTAATACGTGCCCATATTGTGCCAATCCGCTACACACGGATCAAACAGAATATAATTTGATTATTAATAATTTAATATTATTTTGCGTTACGGTCGCGTGCACATATAATTTGGATTTTAATTAACTATCAAACTAACAGGTTTGATCATTCGTACAGAAAATTGTATTGTTCAAATACGGCCGTAGAATGCGCGAATGATTGCCACCAAAACCCTCTCTCTATAGTTGGTTGGTCAGGTACGTAGACAACAAGCGAATGAAACGAAACGAAACGGAACGAAACTGAATATTGGCGAAAACAATGTGAACAAAATTGCAATGCTTCCATACACACATACATGCGACAGATAAATTGCACAAATTGAGCAAATAAAGATTGTAATTGGGAAATGATTTTAAACCCAAGTACGGTCCTGTGTTACACAACACGAAAAAGCGTAATAATAAAGAGTAAAAACTGTTAGTAACACATTGTGTTATTAGGTAACGTGTGTCAATTGTTTTGTGTTGTAGATGAGATCAGAGAATGAAAACAAATGATAAAAGAAGTTTGGAGTTTGAATTTTGAGGGGTTGGAGGCGGCTTTGAATTTATCGGACGTCTGATAGCCGGCGACACAAACGGGTCACATACAACAATTGACGAGTTTGTGAGTTGATCAAAAACAAACGCGCAGTCCGAAAGTTTTGGCTGTCCATTTTCGTAAAATGGTTGTTACCGACGAGAGGAAAAGAGCTCATTGTCTGGGACAGTGCGACACAAGACACGATTGCGAGTGGCTGTCATTGCGGACTCGACGCTAACATCAAAACCGCTGCTGCTGCTGCTGCTGCTGCTGCCACCCCCGTGGCACCTCATACCATCATCCCCCTGTGACGAGCGCGCACAGAGCTAAAACAAAACTTTTCTCTATTATGAAGTTGGGCGAATGACGACTGTCAGCGAACATTATTACCGGGCGCGCTCGGCATTTCGTGTCAAGTCCCATGTCAACTCGCAGCGAAAAACTCAAAACGTCCGATGATAAAACGGACGTCACACAGGGGCAGCAGCAAAATGCTCGCCCGATGAGACATCAGACTCATGCCAAAGACAAAACCGTTTAATCAACTACAGTGGATGTTGATTCTACATTGTAGAAAACACCCAAACTTCCCAAAAAATGTTCGATTTTTAAATATTACAAGGTTAATATAATCCCGGTGACAAATGTTTTCCTTTTCCTTCGTGAGCCGCCTGGTGAGCCATCAACAGCGTCACGCATTAATAAGACGAATGATTTGACAGTTGTGTTTCAACTCACACAACCACGAACAAATTCAGTTCTTGTGCGCGCACTTCCAAGGACTCGTAACATTTATTTTCCGCCTTGCGCACATGTTTTCTGGCTTGTTTGTGTGTGGGTGTCGCACGAAGGGAACTGTCGGTCTTAAAACTGTCACCGTTAATGGCAGATATCCATCAGGCCATTCAATCACCATCATATGACTCACCAGTTCAATGATCACCTTTGCCAGCCCATGGTGGTGGTGGTGAGTGTGTGTGCACATTTCCGAATGCGGACTCTGGTGCTACTAGAATTACGGTTCCGTTCGTTGCGTTTTGCGTTGCATATTACATAAATCAAACAGGCCTCGAACGCATCGTGTGGCACACAATGCATTCCGGATCAAATGTTTGCGTGATGCACGTGATGCGGTTTACGAGGTAGTACAATTCAATTTGGTGTTTTAACCAAATGAAAACCTGTTTGTTCAAAGTTTAATAATTTTAACAATTTTACTGCTTTTTTTTAAATTCAAAAACACTAAATTTACGTATCTCTCAAGAAAACGACGTACGTCATTGACTTCCCCATGTTAACTTTAACATAGGAAACGTAATGACGTACGTCGTTTTCTTGTAAGTTATGACCAAAATTCCTTAAAAGTGAAAATTTAAAAAAAAATTTTAAACAAAAGTTGTTCGTTATGAACTAATTAACATTTTTTCTTAGTAAAATTTTTTTGTACGACCTATCAATTTTGTGCAAATCACCAAAAACTAAAAAAAAATTATTGTAATTTTTACAAAAACCACCAAAAACGTAGTTTAATAATTAAATTCTCAAAAAATGTTTATAACAAAAATTATTAACAATAACCTAACTAATAATTTATTTAAATAATTTTTTTCTCACCACCCCTCGTTTTAATAATATCATAAGAAAATATAAAATTAAATTCTTTTTTTTTTGTTTGCAATTTTTTCTGTTCTTTGAACTGAAAATGGCACTGTGGACCGTTTCATCTTCTTTGATTTCCGCAAAATGATCCCAAGCTAAGCCGGCCAAGTTTACTGTCGTACCTTGAGGCGTCCGCATGCAAATATAACATTCGTAAGAAAAGCAAACCAACCAAGCGTGCGCGCGATCCAGCACCGTAGCAGATTCGCAACGCTCAAAAGAATTAATTGAAACTTAATTCGTGTTCGTGACATATGTTTAATTCAAATGCGAATTGAACGCACAAAACACAACCTGCAGCAGCATACAATATAACCAAACAAGTCGTACGTACACAACATTTTTTCAAGCATCAATGATACCAACCAAACCAAAACGTGCTTCATTTTAAATCTAATTTAATTTGCATTTCATTTAATTCAATTAATTCGCGATAAAATGCCACCGAACCATGAAAAAATACACGCCACCTGTGTGCGATACGCACCATACAAAAAAATATCCATTCGCGCAAATAATAAAACATTACCAACAACAACAAAACTGCACCACAAATTGAACATTTAAACATTAAAACATAAAATATCCGCACAAATTGTGCGGTTAATTAAAAGTAAATGTTCGGAAAATTATATTCACACAATGATTTGTTCCTGACTGTTGAATGGACTCACAGACACACATACACTCAGCAACGTAATAAATTTGCACGAAACAAATCATTTTTTATTTTAAATATTATCGCTGATATTTTGTTACAAGTGACGACTAGTGACTAAACCTGGCACGAACTGGAAAATAGTTTTAAATCGACGTGACGTGTATATTACACACTCGTGCACTCATTCGAGTACGTAAATCCGATTGACATTGATTGAAAAACGGTGTAAGCTGGCCGAAATTTTGCGCAAATTTTAATTGTAAATATTATGATTGATACATTTATAAACGCGAAAACGAGATGCAAAACGTACAAACTGTGCCAATCAACAACCAAACAGCGCTCAGTTGTTTTGATCGACAAAAACAATTGAAGAGAAGTGAATGACAGACGCGAAACAACTTCATTTGTTTTACTATTTAATAGTGACTAACGCCATCTAACAAATCAAATTTGTACAAAACAATACACAAACTATAAATTGCATTATTGTCAACGTGTTAGAGGGCGTTAGTTGGTTTGTGAAGTTGTTAGACGTGTAATATTGAAATTATAAATAAAACGGATTGATGTGCGTTCGCGGCTGTCGGAAAAGCGCCTTAAGTAATTGACGCCGCGTGGATTTATGTTTCCTGCGTCTCTTTTTCCTGAACCGAACCCGAAATGTTGATACTAAGCGCTTCCTTCACAAAACGCATCGTGGAACGCACAAGAAAGCGTGAATCGTAGTAAGCAGTAAGAAAACAAAATCGTTATTTATTGAAGTTTATAATTAGCTTGGATTAACATCACCGCGATGGAATCGAAATGCTCAATCGTAAATTATGCACTTTACTCGACCGCTCGCTCAAACGTGACTTTTATAACACGTTACTTACTACCATGCGCATGCGCAGTAAACTTAAAAATTAAAAAATAATAAAAAAATAAACTTTTGAAGCTTAATAAAAACAAAGGGTTGTTTTGTGGTACTCTTAGTACCCTTAGGCGTGTTGTTTAACCTAAAAACTTAAAAAATAATTAGTTAATTTAAAGGAAATTTTGATCAATCATTGCGTTGTGTTTGATGAAGGCCTTAAGCCACTTAACACGCGCCGGTATTCCGCAGATATTATATTATTAATTCGCGGTGGTGTCAGAGCGTTGTTGGTGGTGGTGGCGGCGGCGGTAGTCTGTCTGTTCGCGGATGCCTTTGATTCATCCGCAATTTCGTTCGCATCCCCTCTTTTCGCACACTCGCGCGCACACACAACGCTTGCCTTCCACCTTTCTGCACATTCAGCCCTTCTCTTATCGGCGTGCTGGATTGTTTTGCTTAATTGTTAAGAGTGACATGTTTAATTAGTGATTACGTTAGATCAAACGACCCCTTTGTACATTCGAAATTCGAAGATCAAACAAGTCAGTCATGCGTACCGCATTTGGAATGGTTAATGGCGGATTTGTACAGTAAAGTAAAGAGAATTGAGGGAGATCAGGTGCAATCATCGGATTTATTTGAACTTTTTATTAAGTCCATAAAAAAATTTCGTATTAAAATTAGTAAAATTTCAAGTATTAAGAAATTTTTTCCTTAACTAACAAGAAAACGACATACGGCATTAAGATTTCTATGTTAAAGTTAACATTGAGTAGTCAATGACGTACGTCGTTTTCTTGCCAGTTACTGTCTTTTTGCTATTTTTCATTTAGATTACATTCCAACTGAATTGAATTCGGAGTGTATCCATCGCAAATCGAAAAGATCGCATGATGAATGCGTGGTCATTGTTGAGGACGCAATACCCCTTTCCCTACAGCAGCCCAAAAACTAAAAGAGACGCCAGGGTATGCGCGCAGCACAATATCAATCCATAAATCAACACCCGATACGTGCAATAAATAGGCACATAGTGTACAGATAAATCTATTGCACCGCTGCCTTTTCGTACGCATTTAATGATCAATAAATCAATACATCATCGATGTAAACGCATTGTGCATCTTTGAAATGCATTTACGCCATTTGTTCCTAAGCCAGGTTGTGAAGTTGTGAGATATTTTGTGCAAAAGCGATAAAATTGGATTTATTCAATAGCAATAAGGCCTATATGCTACATCAGTACAAAGTGAATAAAAGGACAGATGGTTGTTTGATTTATATCTAAATATGTCATAGATATTATCAAAAACTAAAAATATTCGGAATTTTACACTTAATAGGGGTTGGTTATAATTAATTTTAATATTTATAATTTAATTCCGTTAAAATAGGCCATTATTTCGTAACTCACAAGAAAACGACGTACGTCATTACGTTCCCTATGTTAAAGTTAACATTGAGAAGTCAATGACGTACGTCGTTTTCTTGTGAGTTACGGAAAAAATCACCAAAAAATATTGAAAAAAATATTTTTTTGTTGTTAAAGATCAGAAATTGGCACGGTTATAACGAGCATCTGTTAAATGATTAAATTCCGTCATAACATGCAGTGTTTTCCGCGTTGAATTTAAATTTTTTTATTAGATTATTTATTACCAAACAGTTACGTCTGCTCGTCTCGTTGCTTGATCTTCTAACTTCATTACAACTTACGAGTCAGTCGTACAACTCGCGACAAATGTCTGCGCCAAGCGCCTTTTTGTGTAGGCACAACACACCGAGCAAAAGTTTCATCAATCAGGCAAATTTTCTTTACATTACGCATGCAGAGGGCATAATTCACGACATGCGCATTTTTACGTTTCACACAACACGCGTGCGTCTTGTCGCGACAGAGGAACGTTTGATGTGGCGACAAGAAATTGTGTACCGTTAATAAGCTAAATCGAGGGTAAAAATAGTGCGATTTCGTAATTATTTATCACTCGCCTTGTGTGCATTGCAGCCGCGACACATTCGGGACAATATAATTTTTAACCATTACGCGCAAACTGTCGCGACACGCGCGATAAATTTAATGATGTGCGTTTTGTTGATACGTTTCGAAATAAATTTCGCCTCTGCCAAAATCAACATTTCGATATAAATCATTGGCGGAAACTAAAAATACTTGAAAACTTAAAAATTACAAAAAAAAATTTCTAGTGTATAAAATTTTATTTGACAACAACGAAAGAGAAACTTTACAGAATTCCCCACATTGTTCAAAGAATCCGACAAAGTTTTCTCTTTGGTTTGTATGAGGGCACCGGAAAAATGAATTATTAGCAAAGTAAACGAGCAATAAATCTCGATTGCTGTCAGTCATTGTGATGTGGCGTGAAGAAGGGACGTTTTTCATTGATATTTAAAAAGCCCTTCGTTTGTGCGCCCGGCACGAACACAAGTTCTCGTAAAACTTATGCACACACAGCGCAAATACTCTCTATCTCTGTTCTTTTTTTTACCGAAAGCTTTTTGCGCAAATACGCCGTAGACTTACGTTTTGCCGAGTTACAGTCACATGGCATGCCAAAAATCACACCCGGCTGGACGATTTATGAGTGCAGATTTTCACAAAAGTCGACAAACTTACCTGTAACAAAAAAATAGTGTTAGAAATCACATAATAACAAAACAAATATGTTAAAAGTAAAATTACGAATAATTTGCAATAAAAAAAACAAAAATTTTAATGAAATTTCATGGTTTATTGCAATTTAAACAAAATTGGTGCGTTTTATCAAAAAATGTTACTAACATAATTTGTTTATAATAAAATTACCTACAACTTTTTTTAACAACATTTTTGAAAATTCCACCTAGAAATGCCCGTTTTTTATGCTCAAAGTAATAACATGGAGTCTCCAATGACGTACGTCGTTTTCTTGTCAGTTACGTGTAAACCCACGATAAATCAGTGAATAAAAATCGTTTTTGAAAGTTTTTAATCGCTAAAATGGCAATTAACGATCTCGGCTTTTGATTATCGTTTGTATTTATTTCATTTTTGGTTTTAATCCACGTTTACGTAGTCGAACGACGCAACGTAATGATTTGATTTATGCATCCTGAACGAGTCGGACTTTTGCCTTGATTAAAAGATTATAATTAATGGCGCAAAGAAACGGGTATTGTTTGATTTATACACGGCCGCAACTGTTTTCAGTTTTCACTCATTCGGTAATTTTAAATCAACATGTGCGCGACGCACATTTGCATAATTTATTGCGCTCGAAATAAATTGGGTCGCTCAATCATTTATGCACATTGCGATCGATGTAATTTTCATCATTTTTCTGCTCGCGCACGCATTACACGCACAAAATGTGAATTCATTCAAACACAGGAAAACTAAAACTTTAAACTTTGATTGATGATGAATTGAGTCACTCCTAACCAAAAAAAACATCAAAAACAACAACACAATATGTCCATGTTTGATGTGGCTGTGACTGTGACCTTGATCGAGCTGTAATTTATCGCCGATAGATTGCAATGTATTAAATATCAAACAATAAATTATTAAATTATTGGCTTGGTTGTTTTTTCTTCGCTTCGTGTGGATTTTGTATTCAAATTTCGTTCGGTATAGCAACAAATAATTATGCGACGCCGAGAGCATGATGATGGGATGCAAGCCGGGGGAATGGGAAGCGAAACATGATGAATTGCCCATCAGAAACGTAAAGACAAATAAATCATTGCACGCCTCTTATTTCATCTGTCTTGCCTTCGTTCTTGAGTTTTGTACTTTGTTCAACATCGGTGAATAATACACAGTTGACCAGAATATTTGAGATTGCTTTGATTTGTTTGATTCTATCAGAGTTTGACGAATAACTCCAGCATCTGCTTTTCGTGTCTATGTAATAGATACTTATATACTCAATTTGAAAGTCAATACGTAATTAGATAAGTGTTTCAGATCATAAATCATTAATTTTATAAGGTCATCGAGCAATCGAGCAAACGAATAGTTAGAACGTTAGAACGTACGCAGACATCTGACGAGCTTTTGTTTACTTCATTTGGAATTATAAAATATTAGACATTTAGAAGTATTACTCACCTACAACATATTCAGATTATTAATTATTTTGACGTTCAAATGAGGTTTAGTGTGTAGTTGATGGTAACTGACAAGAAAACGACGTACGTTATTGACCAAACTAATGGTGGCGTTTTTAAAGTTAAAAAACACATATTTATGACTAAAATATTTAAAAAGTTTATAACAAATTTTACAGAATAATGCAAAATTTAATAATAAACATTTTAGTTTAGTAACAATTTTTCATAGAACGTATTAGTTTTGAGAAAAACTAAAAAAACTAAAAAATTTTACCAAAAAAATTTGAGCATCTGAACTTTAAACAACAAAATCTTCAATTTCTAGTAATAATACAAAAAAATGTTTATAACAAAAATTGTGTAAAATTTCCTAACCTATATTTTACCCTATTAACATTTTTTGATACAACCCACCAATTTCCTAAAAACGACCAAAACCTAAAATTTTTAACACGAAAAATGTGAAAAACTAAACTTTAAACCAAAAAATCTTCAATTTCTAGTAACAATACAAAAAAATGTTTATAACAAAAGTTGTGTAGAATTTTCTAACTAACAAATTATCTTAGTAACATTTTTCGATACAACCAACCCATTTTGTTAAAAACGCGAAAAACTCTACAAAAACAAATAACATTGAGAATGTAACTGACAAGAAAACGACGTACGTCATACACCTAGCCATATCTAAAGCATTTGTTTCGGTGTTTATTTACATTTGAAACTTGTTTTATCCCAATCCGTTGGTTTTCATATTTTTTCTCTCACTATGCCAGCAGTAATACATAATACGTGATAATAAACGCAATAAATTCGCGTATTTGCGTTCCGTGTTGTGCTAACATAAATTATACAACATGTAACAAACATACTACAAATACAAAACAGCACGAACGAAGAGCATTAGAACCGTGACGCCGAAGGAAAGTCGGTGGAATCGTCGAGTAAAAGCTGTTTTCGTTAGCTTGAAAGTCACAAATTCGCAAAAGCATAATGCTGCCACGCCAACCGGCGAGTCAAACCCTGCAAACGGCGATATAAGCGTTTGAAGGTGTCTGTATAAAGTCTAAACCATCATGTCTGTGTGTGGTGCGCAGTGTTGTCGGCGTTGTCGGCTGGTTTTGCTTTTGCCTTCGCGTTAAGGATAGATTTTTTGCTGACCCCATGACATTTGCTTAGTCGCAAATCTTCAGCAGTCAGCGCTGCGGACAGCGGGCTGAGTGATTTATGTCGGAAGAGGGACAAGCTGCATGCACATCCTCCCTCGCCATTCCGCACCACACCAAAACATAAAGTAGTAAAGCAGCGCAAAGAAAGCCGAAAAAGTGGAAACAAAAAAACAACAAAAACACAACGTAATGTATAAAGAAAACAAAACAAAACAAAAATATGTAGTTGTGATTGGTGGTCGATAGATGGCGCCATGTAACAAAACTTTATTAAATCATTACTACATTACGTGGTGCAATTGTTGTGTTTTATTTGGCCCGTTTGGTGTATTGTGCGCGTCTTTCATACGTTCGATAATAAATCTCGCATTAATTAAAAACGATTATTATGGCAGTTCGCTGGGGCCTTTATGAGCGGCGGGGCACAGAGTACGCAGACACCGCACCGCACCAGCCACGATATATGTCATGTCTAAATTCAGAATTATTACGCAGACGTCCTATAAACTTTGAGGGACTCGCAAACTCGCAAAAGGCGAACTGCGAACTCGCCGCGTGTTTCTCTGCCCATCGCGCATAAATAAATGAAAACTCACATCCTCTCATGTCTCTTCTTGAACCTACTCTCTCTTGCCACACACACTCACACTCAGTTTTAAGGAGTGTTTGTGTTGGTAAGTCGTAAAATTATTTAAAACACTAAATTATTACACTTACTGAATAATAATATAATGCGCCGCTCACATCGACGCGACGGTTTTATCGTTTTTCACCCGGCGCATAAACGCCAAATGCATCATCGGTTGCGTGCGCACACAAAAAGTAATCGCACAATAAATAAATGATAACATGATTGAAGATGAAAGCAGTGCGCGAGCGGCTGATGCTGAAGTTAAGCGGCGTTGTGCGGGTAAAGTGCGTAAATTTCAGAAAGTAAGCTTTGGTTATGTTGTTTGCGAAACGAAAAAACAAATGAAGAAAACTGTAAAGCCAAACATGTTGAACAAAATCGTAAATATTGGTTCTAGTTTTTTTTGTGTGTGTTTGTTTTGTTCGCGTTTTAATGCGGGGTTACGCATAATTTTATTACCATGTGACATGGTGACACTTGTGTGTATGTAACTCATTGGCGAGGATGTTATTTTATTTTATGATTTGTCGCTGGGAGCCTGCACTAAATGAATCTTGAGCTAAAATTAAATTTAGTGCATTGCATAAAAAATTACGCGAATAACAACAAAAATTTGACAGTTTACATTTTTTTTAGTGCAAGTAACAAATTATTGTTTATAAGGAATTTTATAAATTGTTTATTTATAAACAAAATTTCAGTTTAACTTGTTTTTTTTGCACAAAAACGTTAAAATCTATTAGTAATAATTAATATTTGAAAAAATGTTTATAACAAAAGTTATAGACAATAAACCAAAGAATATTTTAGTTTAGTAAAATTTTTTGATAGGACGCACCAGTTTTGATAGAATCGCAATTAAACTTTAAATTAACAAATTTATAAATGTAATTTTTGCATGATTTTTTTACAAAAACATCAAAATCTACTAGTAATAATTAAAATATCAAAAAATGTTCCTAACAAAAGTTGTAGACAATTTATTAAGCTATAATTTATCTAAGTAACATTTTTTGCTAATGTCAATAATTAAGTGTCAATTGATTAAAATCCTCAAACACAACAAACCAATCGATCGAAATACAATTCGTATCGTTTCCGTTGTGAATCAACAAATTTCATGCTAATATCACCAACTAATAAACTAGTTAAATTACAAGAACACGAAGCGATATTGTTGGAATAATCGAATTGATTAATAATAAATAATTATTGCATACACATCACTTAAGAATGAATAATGCAACAAACAATAACTAAACAAGAAACAAACTTGCAAATGTTTGCAATAACTTTGCAAATAACACAATACAAAATTTATAAGCACAACATTGAATGCTCTATTTGCAAATAACAGCGATATTGTTGTTGATTATTATTTTTCAATTCCTCGCCGTCATTGGCTCCCAGCGATACAAAACGCGCTACAAAAACATAAAATCGTCGAATCGACATTCGCCCAGCTTGAATCATGAATTAATCATTAAGTCCAGTTAAACAATACCTAATTACAGTCATACACTCGAATCGCGATTGTGTCAATTGTTTACGACTGTCATGTACGCCATTAAACATGATTAAACATTCGAACAAAATTTTCAATTTTTACGAGTTTGATAAATAAAATTATTTACCAGTTTTTTGTTTTGATTATAAATGCAGTTGCAGGACGAGTCAAGACAAGTCAAATAAAGTTCTTTTTATGCGCAATGTAATGCCGGTTGCATTAATAACGATTGGTAATTCTCTTCTATTCCCTTCTAATTCGTTCCAATGAAAATGCACGGAAAGATAGAGTGGACAAATGAAGATATATGCCTCGTGTCATCCTATCATCTATTCTATATGTCTATTAAGCACGAGTTGCTTTTATATGATATCAATACTATAATAGTATAGACGCGCCACGGGTATTAAATGCGTTTAATGCAACGCAACAGAGAATAACATAAAATGCTAATGTAACATTTAATCATTAAAATGCATTTTTATAGCATTTATATCTGTTCGCTGCGACTTCAACGCGGAGGATATGTTCCTATGAAGACTTTGGTTGTTAATTGAACCTATAGTCTATTGCATTATGCATAGATTTTATTATATAAATCGATGTTATATTTGAAGACTTAAAAATTTAAGTTAGTATTTTTTTGGTTTTTGGGATTTTTCTTCAAATTGCTAGGTTTTATCAGAAAATGTTATTAAGGTAAGATTCTTCGTTTTATTCTCTACAAGTTTCGTTAAGAACTTTATGTTCTAATTTAATTATTACTAATAGATTTTGATGTTTTTGTACAAAAATCATGCAAAAATTTCATTTACAAAATTGTTAATTTGAAGTTTAATTGCAATTAAATCAAAACTGGTGGATCCTATCAAAAAATTTTACACACATAAAATATTCTTTAGTTTATTCTCTATAACTTTTATTATAAACATTTTTTCATATTTTAATTATTACTAATAGATATTGATGTTTTAGTAAAAAAAAGCATGCAAAAATTTCATTTACAAACTTGTTAATTTGAGGTTTAATTGCGATTCTATCAAAACTGGTGCGTCCTATCAAAAAATGTTACTAAACTAAAATATTCTTTGGTTTATTGTCTATAACTTTTGTTATAAACATTTTTTTATATTTTAATTATTACTAATAGATTTTGATGTTTTTGTACAAACAATCATTCAAAAATTACATCTATAAACTTGGGCATTTGTGATTTAATTGCAATTTTATCAATCCTAGTTGGTCCTATCAAATAATTTTCTATAATAAAATATTCTTTTGTTTACTCCTTAAAACTTTTGTTATAAACATTTTTTGATTAATTCATATTTTTAATTCTTTCAAAAAAAAAAAAAAAACGAAAACTTATTTTTCAACTTGGACACAAAAAATATTATTAACCCTTGCTTTTCTAGTTAGGGTTGTAATTAATAATTACATTACGTGTCAAACGTACATTACCCACCACTTTGACAATGGTAATAATCGTAAATTTAGCATAAAAAATAAATAACTTTCAACTCGATTCCGATTCCACATAAATAAATTCCACAAAAAAATGCCAGATAATAATTTTATGCAAATTATTCTCCAACCACAATAACAACACTGCCTCCAAACCGTTTCACTTGATTTTGATGAATTAAATTAGCATCTTGTCACATTGACAACCCTTTTTTGCCCGGCTAACAAACACAATAAATTGGTTAACTTTACTGCGCCCGAACGGCATTGAAAATCCACGAATCACACTTATTCGCGTGCGAAGCGATCGTCAATCAGCCGCTTCGTCGGGTATCGTTCACTCACTCCGAAGTGGAACTACCCTCTGCAGCGGCAGAAAGAAAAAAACACACACAACACACAAAATAACTCGCGAGGGAGTTGACGACTGACGAGTTATCGCCTTGACTCACCTATATGAGTTTTACTTTGACTATTAAAGTATTGATTTCCAACGACTTACTTCAGAGTTGGCACACAAATTAGGTTAGGTTATTGTGTTCTAACCCTAGACGGTAAATATTTCGCTGTGTCACGTATAAATTTGCATTACACGCGCTTTTATTGCCCCCCAACGGTTATTTATTTAATGCGAATTTAAAACTTCTGACTTATTGTTTTTCCACATAATTTACGACCGGCTATAAAAATCATTCTCGCACATGGAAACTAACCGACTCAGTCACCAAAGGTCCCAAAGACTACGGCTGGGGAGATTTTTCTCGCGTTGCGACAAAAAACGCGCCACCAAAATGCCATCTTGGCCGATTAGCATGTTGATTTATAAAATAAATAAAAGCGTGATTAATGTCGTCTACCGAGGCGCAGATCGAGCGCGAGGATAACGCCAACTTTTACAGATTTTACAATTATCAGCAATCGTAAAATGTGCACGAGAAATAAATGATTTTCGCACAGCACAACACACAACTGGCGAACATGTGTTATTATGGCAGTTATAAATTACACGAGCGTGATTGACATTTACGTTTTGATTACCGTAAATTTATTAGCATAAATAAAACAAATCACAACCGATATCAGAGGCAAATTGCATTGCAACAATTGCACAGAGTTTCACACACATACACAAATTCAATGCAAGTCTGATGAATGTGTTTTTGTAATGTTTGATTGCTATTTAGCATTATTTGACGTAATAACATTAAAAAAACTCAAAAATATGCGGAGGATGGGTACGGTTGAAACAAATTTATTTAATATATGCCTCATATTGTTAACTAAAATAATTTTAATACTGTTTCAACCGTACTCAGTGTCCCCTAGTTTATGCAAAAATCGTTTAAAATTGATTTAAGATCACGTTTGATCACAAGCACAATTAATAACCCGAATAACTGACATTAATTCGTCCGGTTTAGCATATTATTTGCGTTGAATTTTTGTCTCGCAATTAAAATAACAAATCACCTCGTACAGACAACTTGAATCAACTTAAATCAACGCGAATCAACTTCCAATACCGACAGAAAATACATAAAAATATATAAAACAAGTAAATGTCATCGCACCCGTTCCGCGTGACCATTAACGCAATTAATTTCGATTCAAAAGTATCGAATCGATTATGTTTCCCGCAGATTTTAATTTAAACCGGCGCGACGTTGGTAACATTTTACGGATTTCTGATGGTAATTTTGTTGCTTTTCGAATCAAAACCGCGCCGCTACAATAAATCACCAAATCAGACGTAATTAAGTCAAGATATTAATTGTTGTTCCATGTCGCAACTTCACACACAAGTCACAAATATTTGATTGGAGCAGAACGTGAACAATTTACATGTTTTACAAATAAATCATCGGGTATGTTGTGCAATGGTTTCCAGTTTTTACGAATCAGTTACTTTCAATATTGAGGCGGTAATTTACATATTAATTTAAAGATAATTAACATTTTTAATTATTTACCTCATTGGTATTGTCGTGGTTTTATAGTAAAGTTTATAAGAACATACGACAATACATAACTTATTCGTATAACACAAAAATATTAAAATTTTCTTTTAAAGTTATTTCTTATCAAAATTTTATTAGATTTTTTAAACTGCGTTGTATAATAAGCAAAATAGTTAATTTAAAAATAATTAACATTTTTAATTATTAGTATTTTTACCATTGGTATTGTCGTTGGTTTTATACTAAATAGCATTGGAACACGCGACAATACCAAACTTAACTTATTATGAAAACAAAAAATATAATTTTCTTTTAAAATGATTTCTTATCAAACTCTTATTCGATTTCTTGAACCGCGTAATATAACATGAACGTTTATGATTTGGTCGTCACGCAATAAAGTTAAAGTTTAAACTTAAAATTTAGTAATAATTAAAATTAAAACAGAGTGTGATTGATTATCGTGTTTATAATAAATTCGTAATGAGCACATTTGCGACATTCGCGATTTAAATGTTTAAAAATAAAAACTTTGTAAAGCTGCATAGCTGCTTACAGTTGCAGGTTGTACTTGCACTCACTAACTACGTACTAGCAGTGATTGTTTATGTATTCTGTTGTGGTTGCGGCGCGCGAGGCATCACGCTGCGAGTAAGAAACGAGGCTATTGGTCATGTGTTGTTGCAGGCTTTAGAACCGCGAGCGATTGGTATTTGTATCGATGCGATTGGGAGGAGCACCGAGCGTAATTTATGCTTTTTACTTGTGTGTACAGTCGTAATGTACGTTATGTCAATATTATCTATATCAATACGTACATATATTAATAATTACACAAATTTTTAATATTAATATTTGTAATTTTTTTTTTCGAAACAATTTTTTTGTTTTTTTTTTCAATTTTTTTTTTGTTATGTTTGTTATGAGACACCCTGTATACTTATAATATACCTGCAACGAGCAAACGAGCACTTACGTATAGCTAACAATGTGGAGTAAGTTATAATTGTTACCTTTGCGCATTGCTGTCGGAAAAGGTCAGCTTTTGCTTTACAATAAGAAGGTGTATGCAAATTGTAGGGCTGCCGAATGATTTATGACCACATTCAAACGGATCATTTGTAAGTACTAGAAGTAAAGTACACAAATACAATTACTTTTTTTGTATGGGAGTACTTGTAATGTATTTTTCAACTTTTACTTACATATTTTGCGAATTCATCAAGAAAATTACAAGAAATTATGAAAATAAATTTAAAAAATTTTGTTTTTTTGGTTTTGCTTAAAACCAGTGCGTTCTAGCAAGAAATGTTACTAAGATAAAATGTAGATAAGGTTATTTTAAACAACTTTTGTTTAAACAATTTATTGAAATTGTTATTGGAAATATGACTTTTTAATGTTTAAAATTCAAATTTAATAAAAGTTTTAGTCTTTTATTAGGTTTTTTTTTATTTTACTTAAAACCATTGCGTTCTAGCAAAAAATGTTAGTAAGATAAAATGTAGATTAGGTTATTCCAAACAACTTTTGTTTAAAAAATTTTTTGAAATTATTATTAGAAATATGACTTTTTAATGTTTAAAGTTCAATTTCAATAAAATTTAAATTTTTTTCCATGTTTTTTTGATTTTGCTTGAAACCAGTGCGTTCTAGCAAAAAATGTTACGAAGATATAATGTAAATTTGGTTATTCGAAACAACTTTTGTTTAAAGAATTTTTTAAAATTGTTATTAAAAATATGACTTTTTAATGTTTAAAGTTCATTTTCAGTAACATTTAAACTTTTTTCCAAGTTTTTTTGATTTTACTTAAAACCATTGCGTTCTAGCAAAAAATGTTACTAAGATAAAATGTAGATTAGGTTATTCTAAACAACTTTTGTTTAAACAATTTTCTGAAATTGTTATTAGAAATATGACTTTTTAATGTTTAAAGTTCAATTTCAGTAAAATTTAAACTTTTTTCCATGTTTTTTTGATTTTGCTTGAAATCAGTGCGTTCTAGCAAAAAATGTTACTAAGATAAAATGTAGATTAGGTTATTCTAAACAACTTTTGTTTAAATTTTTTGAAATTGTTATTAGAAATATGACTTTTTAATGTTAAAAGTTAAAATTTAGTAAAAGTTTTGGTCTTTCATCAAGTTTTTTCCATTATACTTAAAACCAGTGCGTTCTAGCAAATAATTTTACTAAGTTAAAATGTCCGCTTAAAAATGTTCTATAACTTTTGTTAAAAAAATGTTTAGAATTCCAATCAGAAATATCAAATTTTATGCCTTAAAGTAAAAATAACAAAACCGGATAAAACTTTGGATAATAATTATAATAATTTTAAATAACTAAAATCATATATGTCTAAAATGATGATTTACTTTAATTTCATTTGAATCTTTAGCAGTTGCGTAGCTTGAGTGTTTAGTAAAGCAACCGACGCGTTTGCATAAAATTTGCATCCGATAGATTCGAATCAAACTGAAGTTGGCGCTCATTGCGATGATATAAAAAGCATCGACTTCTCCATCAGAACTAGGAATGTCGGCGCGGCGACGACGAGTTTTACATTTTTACATTGATCACATTAATATTTAATTCCCCAGACACCTAACTATTCACCGTATTTACCACTGCAATGTAAATATTAAATTATTTATCACGCAACGCAGCCTTCCGATTAATGCGAGCAATATTTTAGTGTTAACGCACGTCAGAATTAGAAAACTGATCAACTGATCGTATTTATTTATAGATCAAGTTAAACAGCAAGCAAACCACGTAGAGATTTTATGTGAGGTTAAATCAGTCTTGGAATAAATCATTAGATTTGAAATTCAACCACATTGAGAATGTGAAGTGAGTGAAGTATTGAAAACCATCAAAAAGTCAATTTCTTTTAATTCCTATTGTAGTTTTAAAATTCGTTCCATCCGGCCATGGTGGCGGTTTGGGTGCACGTGCATTGGCAGGCGGCAATGGGCGCTGGAGAGTTTGAGTAAAGTGGGATCTGGCTGAGAGAGCGGCGTCGAGCGTCGAGTTTATGGCATGTATCTCGATAAATGTTAATACCTCAATATGCAGTATATTTGCCATGGAATGACGTGGACGGTTCATTAGACGCAAGGGAGCGCGTACATCCCCCGCATTGGATTATCCATTCCCCCCACAGGCACCACCACCGACACACACGCAAACACATGATAGCAATGTGGTTGAAGTTGAAGCAAGGAACATTCTCTAGATCGAGAAAATCACGTACTACGTGAAACACCACTAACACAAATACAGCATCACCAACATGTTCAGCGACACCACATCGTCACACTGTCACGTCACATTGGTATCATTCCTTGGGATATATTCTTGCATTTTATCCAACGACCAACGAACAAAACAACCGAAAAAAGAGTTGAGTTAATTTCGTTTAATGCTTCCAGTCGTATTTTGTGGTTTTACACCGAAGGGGTGGATTTTATCACAAAAAGTTACAAAGATATTTTGTTCCTGGGTTAATTATCTACAAGTTTTGTTAGGAACATTTTTTGACATTTTTGTTACAAATGTCAAAATTTTAAGGTTAAAGTTCAAAACAATGATTGGAAAAATAATTGGTATTGCTTTTTGTTGGATTTTGACGATTTATTTGCAAGTGGTGCCATCTATCAAAAAATGTTATAAAAATAATTTGTTTATTATTAAATTATCTACAACTTTTGTTATAAACATTTTTTGATATTTTTGTTAAAAAAGCCAAAATTTTAAGGTTAAAGTTCAAAACAATGATTTGACAAAAATTGGTAGTGCTTTTTGTTGGTTTTTGACGATTTCTGCACTAGGGGTGCCATCTATCAAAAAATGTTATTAAGATAATTTGTTTATTATTAAATTATCTACAACTTTTGTTATAAACATTTTTTGATATTTTTGTTAGATATGCTACATTTTTTAGGTTAAAGTTCAAAACAATGACGAAAATTTTATGATTGTTTTTTTTTGGTTTTTGACGATTTATTTGCAAGTGGTGCCATCTAACAACAAATTTTATTAGGATAATTTGTTAATTATTAAATTATCTATGACGTTATTTATAAACAATGTTTATAATTTTCCTAGAACTGTCAGTTATTAATGTAAAAACACAAAATTAACAAAAACTAACTTATTGCGGTTAAAGCAACAAAAAAACATCTATAGAGATCGATTGATTTATCGTGCGATAAGAGATTTTACGATAACACGCCGGCATTTTAAAAGCGCCAGAGCCACGCAATGTGCAACACACATTCCGGTCCGGCCTCATCAAGTATTAATCCGGGAGGCAGTCGTTGGAAGACATGTTGTAGGTGGCAATAACTTGCCCGTTACCAGATCGTAAAGTCCCGGTTACGACTGCGACTGTGAACCTTAAAACCCCCCGACAACGCCGCCGACGAATGGTTAAGCTTCCATTCGAACAACACGCACAGGAGTTAAACGAGTTAAACCAAAAACTGTAAAAACTTACAAAAAATTGTGTGTTGATTTGAAAAAAAAGGCGCGAACATTAACAATAAAAACAAAGATAAATCTGCCAACGTTGTATTGTTTACATTCCACACGTCATTGATGCGTGCATTATGGCATCGCTGGTCGGCGATAAAGTCGCGATTGGTTAGTAATGAAAGAAGCGAAACAATGGTGTTAGTTTGTTACTTGTTACTTTTTAGCGCACTAGCCCAACACGCCAGCGAGAGCTCTAGCTACCTGTTTGTTTGCTGGCTAACATACTTTTGAGACGCATTGAAAACTTCCAACATCGATAGAAACGTCAGCCGTGCGCGGGCGCCATTGTTTTCAACGCGCGTTTATCCGACATCAGGCACGGGCGCGAACGACAAAAATACACCGACCGCACAATGCGACACGCTAGACGCGACGAAATGACATACGTTGTCAAAGTCTCAAAATGTTTACTAGAAGCTTACACTTTATACTTTTCAGTAGATAAATCGACTTTACTAGGTTTTATAAACTAATAGTGTAAATTCATAAACAAACAATAAATTATTCAGACAACAACAGAGTTTTTCAATTTTTTTAACTTTAACCTCAAAAAAATGACACTTCTAGTAAAATTATCAAAAAAATGTTATAACAAAAGTTATAGATAATTTTATAATAAACAATTTAGGTTTATAACATTTTACTCTAACATTAACGAGTTCTAAGAAAATCATGAAACAAATATAAAAAAACAAAAAATTTCAGATGTTAAGTTTTTCAAATTTTGAACTTTAACCTCAAAAAAATGACATTTCTAGTAAAATTATCAAAAAATGTTCTAAACAAAAGTTATAGATAATTTTATAATAAACAATTTAGATTTATAACATTTTACTCTAACATTAACGAGTTCTGAGAAAATCATAAAACAAACAAAAAAAAACAAAAAATTTCTGATTTCAGTTTTTCAAAGTTTGAACTTTAACCTCAAAAAAATGACATTTCTAATAAAAATATCAAAAAATGTTTCTAACAAAAGTTATAGATAATTTAATAATAAACAATTTAGGTTTATAACATTTCACTCTAACACTATCCAGTAATGAGAAATCGCGAAACAAACAAAAAAAACGAAAAATTTCGCACTTTCAGTTGTTCAAAGTTTGAACTTTAACCTCAAAAAGTTACATTTCTAAGAAAAATATCAAAAAATGTTTTTAACAAAAGTTATAGATAATTTAATAATAAACAATTTTGTCTTATAACATTTTTTCTAACACTAGTCATTTTTGAGAAAATCGCGAAACAAACAAAAAAAAAACAAAAAGTTTGAGTTTTTAAGTTTTTTAAAGTTTAAACTTTAACCTCCAAAAAAAGACAATTTTAATAAAAATATCAAAAAATGTTTATAACAAAATGTATAGATAATTTCATAATAAACAATTTATTTTACTAACTTTTTTCTCTAACCTTAACCATTCACGATATATTTGAAAAACAAACAATAAAAACACTAAAACCATTACGAACAAAAATCCAAAAAATGAAAAAACTAAGAAAAAAAAAGTATCCAAACCAAAAAAACTAAATGAATAAATTATAAATTATAAACCTACTTAATTTCTCGCTAGTTATATCCAACAAAAGAAAACAAAACTACCAATACACTTAAGTCTTAAAGAGCAGCGCCGATTAAAATTCCAACATTATCGCATCTTCTGATCGCCGCCGGCCAATCTAAGGTGAGTAACTAATTAAACAAACTAATTACAAGCGCTTATATACGTATTTGTAAACAAAACGCGCGGTGTATGCGCGGTGAGCATACACTTACGCTTGACGCATCAAATATTTCGTGCGGCTCGTTGTTTGCGCCTAGCGCGCATCTATTTTATGAAGCGTTAAATTATTCCATGTTTATAACCACAATCTTCCACGGCTACATACACACACACACACACGATGCGTGTAATAAGTAATAACCATTACGATTAGAAAATATGAGACGCAAAGAAACGATGAGACGACGCGACGATGAAACGATGATAAAAGTTAAAAGGACAGACAGCCAGAACTCGCTTTGGTTATGTTCGTTGGTTTGCCTAGCAAATCATTGTCAATTATAATTGATAAACTGGACATAACCACATCCATGTTATAACTTAATAATATCCAATTTCTATAAATGCGCTAAAATAAAAATAAAAATTATGAAACACGTTTGATGCAGCTGCTGAGTTAAAATTATTTCAAATATTTCGATATTAAGTCAAAATATTTTTACTTAAAGCGTTATCACGTTAAATACGATTGGTAATTAAATAAATCGAAGTAAGCACTTAAACACAGGTGTTTGGGGTTTTAATGCGGGTTGAAGTTTATCAAACAATAAATTTAACAAATAAATAATTTAATTTCGTAATTAATTAATTAATTATTATACCCTTATCACAAAACACTAAAATAATAAGGGTTAAACACCCTACTACTTTAGAAATAATGACAAAAGTAGTTTAAAGTAGTTGAGTGTTTTGTTTTTTTGTTTTATCACCAAAAATAAAACCAAGAAAACAAAACAAAAGTTTAGACGTTGAAAACAAGCATTTCTAATTGAAATATAAAAAAATGTTTATAACAAATGTTGTAGATAATTTAATAATAATCATTTTATTTTAGTAACATTTTTTCGTAACTTTAGCCATTATCGAGATAATGGCAAAACAAAACAACAAAACAGTTAATAAAAACGTACCTTAATTCCAGTGTTTTGTTTTTGTTTGTTTGACATTTGTTTGTTATTTTCTTTTGTTTTGTACAATTAAAACTCTTAATAAACGCTTTTAGTCTTCATCTTGATGTTGAATTTAAAAAAAAAGTTTATCCAAAGTTTAATAGTGAAGAATGTCACCTACCGCTCAATGTAGTCTCTATTGCGATTTTATAATTACAATTTTTAATTTTCTAGTTTGTCAATGTTTCTGATTAGCTATTAATTTCTTATTAATTGAAGACGTCAGCAGACATCAAACTCAGTCACAATTTGCTCTACTTCTTTTCAATTCTAAATTTTCTTCTTTTTTTTTTAGTTTTTTTTTTTTAAATCAAAAGTTCAATTTTGAACTTTAACCTCAAAAAAATGACATTTTTAATAAAAATATTAAAAAATGTTTATAACAAAAGTTGTAGATAATTTAATAATAAACAATTTATTTTTATAACATTTTCTTCTAACACTAGCCAGTTTTGAGAAAATCGCGAAACAAACAAGAAAACACAGAAAAAATGTCAAGTTTTCTTAATTTTTAAAATTTAACCTCAAAAAATGACATTTGTATTTTTGTAAAAATTTAATGCGTAAAAGACTAATCATCCCTGCTATTTGTATTGAGCTTGTTGAACTAAGGTCCTCAATCGAAAATGTGTGTTTAAATTGAGTCGGACGCCATTGTCCTTTCTGGCTGCCATCAATCCAACAACATTAAACGCAAAACGCCACTCGCGCCGCCCGCTCGTCCGAGCGTGCACAGGCTCGATGCGAGACCAATTAGTTTAATGTCGAATGTCACGCGATCGTTGTGCGTACATAATACGTCAGTTTGGACATAAATCAGTCACACCTGAGACATGAGGAAGCCTTTTAATAGAGACATATGTCCGGTGGACGCGCATGGATAATTGCCACACGCGTGCAAAGGGTGATTATTTCGGGGATGTACTCAACCCCCACAAAACACAACCAAACACCAATAAAAACAACAACAATCAAATAAATAACGAAATAACAAAGAAAGCATAATATTTAAAAGTTTCTCTGATAAAAGATAAAAGGGGTGGGGGTAAATTTATAAAATTAATGAAAAAGTTAAAAAGATGGACAAGCAAATAGAGATAATGTACCCATCAGAGAAAAGAGGAAAGGCCAAAGTCTGGGAGTCCACTCATCTAATTTACGTCCATTATTGGGGCATTGCACCCAGATCACGACACCACCTTCCATTTAACTAAATTGTTGGGTACTGTTGGGTTGTTGGGAACTCAAGTTGAGAGATACGCGTACTCCCAACTATAATTTTTTTTATTTTCGGTCGGTTATTCCCTCATTACTATTCAAAAGCATCCACATTGTGTGTTGTGGTGTGTTCTGTCATTGCATAGATCAAAAACTTTATTCGATTCTGTCAACATTGTCGCGTTGGCGCCGAATTTATCTAAATGTCCGGCCATTTCAACCGAACTCAACTCAACTGAAGCTGTTGAACAGCAATCCTTTTTTTTCTGAAGAGAAGAGTGAGTACAAAACAGAAGACCTACGAAGCTAAAGAGCAAAAGAGCAGAGATGAAGAATATATGATTCCTTAGACTATGAACTCATGACTGGATTCAGCCACGAAAATGCGTAGGGCGCGACAGACAAGATAAGAAACCTTAAGCACCAGCACCAAACCAGCCAACAAGTTAACCAACTAAGCAAAAGATTTACAAAATAATGAATGAAATCGATTTTTTTTTAAACTTTGGTTAATAGTTTCAACTATCAGAATATAGATGGCGCTAGAGGATTTAAAATTATGGTCCCAATGGATTAAATTGTGATAGAAATAAAAAAATTGGAAATGATAATCCCATTATTTCCTAATAAAACGCTTATTTTGTATTGAGTCTTGTACAAATCCTCCAAAATTGGGGTGTGAAACAGAAAAATACACATTGGGACATAGGGATGTAAAAAATACACATGGGGTGTATGATTTGGGGGTCTTCTCAAGTGTACTACATGACTAAACATGAGTGAAGACTACAAACAAGGCGAAAATTAAGATTGAAAACCTCAATCGTTATCAAAATACCGACAAAGGTAACAACTTAGGTTAGGTTTCAACCTGGCCGGCAAGAAAGGAAGTAATAAAAACAGGTATTAGTCAAACAATTTCCCCACATCCCTTAGGTCTATCTGCAAAAGTATTCGAACCTTGTTGACTATTATAAAGTAATAAAGTTTTGTGTTGAAAATTTTGTTGAAAATAAAAGAAGGGCCAATGATTTTGTGATGTGATCGCATCTGATGATGAATATTGCTTTTATAAGTCCATGGGAGTCTGATGCCTTTCCATCGGAATCAATTACCGAGCAGGGCAATTTGACAGGGCGAAATTAGAGACCATGATTTTTTTGCTGGTGCTGCATCAACTTTCGATGGCTCCGTGTGAGTGTGTAATATGTGCAACGGTCCACTTGTCTCGTCTCGTTTGGTCCCGTCTCGTCGCCATCATCTCGACCTCGGCCTCAACTCATTACTCCTCGTTGCACATTCATCTTCCTCGTGCGTTGTCGTCTCTCATATCTGCACGTCCAATTTTATAAATCATAGAGGTTGCGCGCCGCGCAGCAGAAATTAAAATGATGACCACACGACCAAGAGAGCGGACCCAGGGACCAGGGGGATAATTTCGCTCTCCCATACCCTGTCATTTTGGTGTATCATGAAGTGAAGATGTGCTATTATTGAGTAATAAAATGTTTTTATGGCTGCGAAAGACACTTAAGTCAAGACCAGTCAAGTGAATGTGCATGAGCGGATAATTTTGAGTGGTGAACTTTTGAGAAAAAAATTTAAAACATTAAAATGCTTTGGTAAATATTTTGTGATGGAAAGCGATTTAAGAATATCAACGCGTTGTGAGTGTGTTGTGTTGACCCAGAATATTGTAAACGTTCGTACGAAACATCGGACACCACCCCCGGTCGCGACTCTCCCTGTGTTGGTATGTGTGGGAGCAGGACGGCGGCGTTCGCTGCAAAAGTGTCGCGCGCTGCCGCTGCCGCCGTGGAGCTGTCCGTCTCGCGTCAGCGTCAGCATGCTGCCGATCGATCAGTCTGTGGCTCAAAGCAATGCACACGCCAGGTCAAAAGACGTCTGCCCGGGCAGCAGCGACAACACCCTTCCCTCCTGCCCCTCGCCCACTCCCTTCGACCCACCTCTGACAGACGGCACGTCAGAGGACATTTCAATCTCGCTGCTTGCCGCCGCCACCGCGCCACGGTGACCTGGCCGCGCGCGTCCACGCCACGTCTACTCGTCTCCGCTCCTTGTTGCTGCCTTTCGATACCCCCGGCACCAAACCCAAGGGGTGTGAGGTAACTATCCGGCATCGCACAACACAACATGTTGCCCCTTTCGAGCTGATACACAATGCACGTTCCGTGCACTTTTCACTAACTTCGGACACGGATACATCTTTGATGTTTTAATTAGATTTATCTGTTTCTGTTGTTCCGGTTGTTGCAGACTCCCTGGGTTTATCTTATCCAATTTTGTCAACTCCTTTCAAAGTCTTTGCTTTGTCAAATAAGATAAAATTCTAAATATTTTTAACTTCCCAAAGACAAGATCTTACCAAGGATAAAGACTTGTAAATGACCCTGTACAAAGCTTTGTCCTTATTACACCAGAATTGTTTATCAAAGCCTGGACAAAGTCTTCACTTATTAATCAAGACATTTCCGTACAAAGAAAAACAACATATTCCTTCTCAAAGAAAATCAGGAATCATCACCCTTAAGACATGTCCAGGTTTGTACAGCAGTATCCAAAACAATCAAACTCAATTTATCGTAAACAAATCCAGAATCCGATAAACCCAAAGTCTTGAAGTGTTGAGGTCCTTCAGTCGCTGGGATCCTGGTCAGTTTACAAAGCAAGCAGCTTGCTTGAACGGCGATTTATGACCGTAGGTACTCACCGTACAACACCAAGAAGATACTCGTCGGTGTGCAGTACGGAATTTGCAATTGTCGTTAAGCCTTCGCCTCGCACGATTCGCATACTCCGCAGGTAATTTCGTTAAGCGAAGCCGCAGAAAAGCGCAACCGGCAGTAAAGAACTTGATGGGTATGCGCACCTCCTTAGATCTTGGCGCCTTTAATTAATACAAACAGAGCTCGACGCTGACTACCATTTAAATAACTTAAAACGAAAACGACCACGCCAATATGATAATGATTCGCAATTAAAATGCACACGGGCCAGCTGAACACGCCGTGCAAGAAGTCAACGTTTAAACCACGTGGTTATGACCACATCAGATAGAAGAAATACAGGTCCGAAGGGTTTTAACTTGTTTTTATCGAAACCAGTAAAAGTGTTCCAATGGTGTCTCAGCCAATTAAGAATAATCAATTAGAGCGACATACACACGAACAAAACGATAGTAAGTAATCTGGATCTGTATTAAATTTTTCAAATGTTCAAAATGTTCAAATTTTCAAACGAAAAAAAAAGCAATAGCAATAGCACTCAGTTGAGTTTGGTTGAGTATAATCACACGATGCAGTTGTTCTCGAACGTCACGTAAACAGACTGATGACCATTGTCATTGTGACACCTGATATATTGAGCAATCAACCCCGAATTATCTCCGCGCGAGGATCGGCAGCGCGTCGCACCGATAATGATTGCTTGCGCGCTGGGCCGTGCCGCTGCCGCCACCGCCAACACCAACAACAAGTCGTTGTGTGTGTGCGTGTGCGCGCAACACGCGCGAACACCGGATGATTGATATACCAGTCACCACAACCGGAAACGCAAACGTCCATCCCACTATCCAGGCGCTCGTTAAATATTTATATAAAGCTATATGCGCCGAAATATGCACTATTTAGATTAAAAATCAATTTTCTACTGGGCCCTTGATGCGATGCGATGTGCGCAGCGCTGAAAAGTTGGCAAAAATCTAGTCGCGGACAGCTGATAATGGCCACAAATCATTTTACCGGTGGACAGATATGAAAAAGGGTGTTTTTGCGTCCAGGCGTAAAAAGTGCGCAAACTTTTGAAGAATTTATGGGACGTAATATTTGCATTTTTGATTAAGCAGCTTTTTATCCTTTCATATTTTGTAACACATTTTTTTTCAAAGAATAGATTATTGGGTTTAAACCACTGCCCATTTTTTGAGTGTTAAACTTAAAAAATAAAAAAATTATGGTGGAGGTGCCTACATTATAAATAAGATTTCAACGATAAAAAATAATATTATACAAAACCAGTGTAAGAAAGTGTCGAGTGTAGAAATATTCGAGTGTTTGGTGGCAGCGCGTTAACTGATTCATGTTTGTGGTGATTGATCGACGACGAAGCAAATTTCGCCGAAGGAATTCCAATGCGTAATGCGAAATAAAAGAACGGAAGTTTCAAATGTTTAAAATTACAAAACACAAAATACAACGAAGTATAAACTAAAACATTGAGTATGAGTCGATGTATGAAAGTAAAAAAATTTAAATTTAAGATTCTAAACGAAACGCGGTTAAATCTTGTAATAAAGGGTGGAAGGGTGGAAGAGACGAATAAATCGGAATCAAAAAGTACTCTGCTGCAACAATATTCTGCGCTACAACGTGAAAAGTTTGCAACTTGCGATTTGGAAAGAATTTAAAAGTCTTAGCCTTCGTTTCGGGGCAGGAAAAGTTTTGCAGGCGCGCGGCGGAGGTAAACGTGAAATTTCGTTGTCGTTTTCCAACTGGAAACGTATTGCGTCGTAAAAGCCGGTCGGCATTTTGAATACAAAGAGTTGCATTACTGTTTGCGCATTGCTAGCGAGTGGAAGGGAAGAATATCAAGGGGCAAATAATAATTTTTGAATAAAAAACGGCGCACGCAAATTAGTCAACGCTTAGACGCTTAGCTACGCCAATTTTTCGCGAGCGTGTCGCCCGTGCCAAATCGCATCAACGTCCGTCTCGCATCGTTTGCTTAACGCGTATCGTTTAATGTCGCACGATCTGCAATCCGCAGACGTGTAATAATAATGATGTCGACATGTATGAATATTCTACCAATCTACACGACGCACAACGCTTTAGATGCGTACAAGTCACACCAAGCATACGGCCTGCTTTTCAATGTAATTAGAATATTTATAAATTAACTCACATTTATTTTAATGTGTCTGGGATGTTAAATCGCGATCTAGTTTTAGATTTTTGAATTTACATATAAATATTTGACTATCATAATTTATAATTTGAAAAAATAAGATGAAACTTTTTGGTTGTAATTTTTGTTCTGATCACAAGAAAAACTATCATCTTTACCTTTAAATTTTAAGGGTAGGAACTATTTTTTCAAGGACATGAATATTTTTGTATGTTAAAACAACTTTCTGGCTGTACATTTAAACCAAAAAATATTAATTTGAACAAAAAATACGAAATTTATGAGATATTTTCTAGAACTTGTTTTTTTCACCCCAAAAAACACTTGTAACCTTAGTTTTCGCCAGTTTTAGACCAAATAATTCTAAATTAAAGAATACCTTTTAGGTTAAATAACGTTATCAATAAAATTAAAATTAACCGAAAAACTCAGAAGTAATTGTCAGTTTTTGGATGCAATCTTTGTAAAAATTACATAAAGTTATTCTTCATATTTTCAATCAAATTTTGATGGTATAAATGTAATTTAAAAAATGTTTACTCATCTTTCTAAGATAAAACAACTCGTTGACTATGAATTAAAGTTAAAAAAATTAAAATTTACTAACAAACATTAAAGATATTAATTATTTTCTATTACTTGTTTTCTTACCCCAATAAATCAGTTTAGACACTTTGAACTTAAGTTTTCATCAGTTTTAGACCCAATAAAAAATTACTAAGGGTTGAATAATATTTTTAAAGAAACAAATATCTTTTCGGATAAATAACAACAACAATTAATTTAAAATTAACCGAAAAATCAGAAAAAAATTGTTATTTTTAGGTTGTAATTTTTGTGAGAACAACATAAAATTATTTTTGATATTTAACATCAAATTTAAGGAGTACAAAAATAATTTCAAAAGTCCTAAATATGTTTTTATGTTAAACAAACTCTTTAGCAACTAATAAAAGTTAAAACAATTGATTTTTTTTCAAAAAACAAGAAAGATATTAATTCTTGTTTCTTGGTCAAAAAATAAAATTTAACACTTTTCACATTTAACCTTATTTTTCGTCAGTTTTTCACCAAATAAAAAATTTTCTTGAAAAGATCAACTTTATAACTTTGTCGGAAAATACAAAAAACTAAACATAACCTACAAAATCGAAAAAATTAGACGTTTACGGAAAAAAATACGAAAAAACTATATAATTTTTCCTGTACTTTGTTTACTATGCAAAATTTAAGAAAAACCGAAATCCTTTCACTAAATTTAATCAACTAAATAAATCACTTCACTCTCCAAAATCAAAAAAAATCTTAAAAATTGCAGACTTTCATCTTTGATATTAACTTAATTATTAACGTAAGTAAAAACAAAAATATTCAATCAAAGCAATTTTTTCCTGCCAAAAAATTTGTCTAGCAACTAGCAAATCACTCTCCATCTCAATGAAAGCAACCGACCATCCAACACTCCACCAAACAGGCTTTTGCCAGCGCAGTGGAGTTCATAATTGATGTAATTTTTTGTCCAATTTTTTCGGATTTCGCATGTTCTCCACTGATTCGTAACACAAGCGCCCAACCACTCGCGGTCGCTCTCTACGCGTTATATTCCTCTACGAAGCCCGCAACGTAAATGCGTGGCGTGCATGTATGTGTGAGCTCGTAGCTCGTGCAAATTTCAACGATGAATGGTGTGTTGTGGATGAATGGTGGAACGCGTAGTACTCACGCACTCACACCACGGCCGGTATCGACCGGGGAGCCACGCGGAACCCACATGCCGCCCGCCAAAACATACCTCTATTTTCAAGTTCACTATCACCATCCCCGCAATCAGAATCCACAACTACCTAACAGCACCTTTGCACTAAAAGGCGAACTCTTCAAAAAAAGTCAAACGAAACAAAACAGTAACGAAAACCAGTTGTGGTTTGGTATTGGTCGGTGATAAAACAAATGAATAACTAAATAAAACCTACTTGATTTCAAACAAAACAAAACACTAACAGGTAGAGAAGTTGATATTTTGTGTTTGTTTATTTTGAAAAACAAAAACCTAACTAATTTTTTTGTTTTTTTTTGGGTTGTTGATGTTGTTAATGATGGTTTGAATAGTTAAAAATTGTTAAACACTTACATTTCATTCGCTTGGGACAATCCTGTTTCCTGCGAGGCATCTTGCTGTCGGCTGTCCTCCTCAGGAAAATAGATTGTCGCTTCACTTGGAGCAGAATTTTCGCGGTTTATTAAAGTACCATAACGCCGCAGAACCGTTGGTTGATGTTTGTTGTTGTGAATTAAAAATAAAACCCAAACACAAAACACTTTATCAAAACAGTTGTTGTTGTTGATGAGTCGTCCAAGTTGGCCACCAGAAACAAAAACTCAAAAGCAACAAAAAAACAATTGCATCACACAACACACGCACTTGATCACAATAAATTTCGTATACTCGTAATTGTCGCAAATTTCAAGTTCCACACTTTGTTGTTTGATAAAAAAACCACACAATTTCAATTAAAATCAAATTTTAATCTTATGTTTGTTTGTCGTCGGTTGAAAAATCCAATTTGATTAAATCGCGCGTCACTTGTTTTAGTTAATTGTCGCTGTTCGATTGTTACAAAACGCCGCGAACATAACGACGAGAACCGAACCGGAGGAGAGCACACAGTTCGCAGGCGGCAGTAGTCCTACGTGCTCGCACGTACTCCGGTGACTGAATGACTGACAGGACACGATTCCGGTGCGCGCCGCCCCCACTCTTCGCGCGCTTCGTCTCGAGGACGACTGTGTCGCGCCGCTTTCGTCAGCTCGGAAAGCAAGCGCCGGCGTCTCGACGCTCTTCTCACTCACTCGCCCAGCGCACAGCCAAAGCCAGCCCCACACGCGTTGTTTGATGCTACAACGACGCTGCTGCTGCTGCTCTGCTACACGGAGCTTCGACGCGATGTCATCCCTCGTCACGCGCCCGAAAGGATCTCACGGCGCGCAGAACCAGCGATGCTGCCGCTACGCACCGCGCGCACAAACCTCATGGTCTATTTGACAGGTGGGAGGCGCCTGATTTTCGTTCAGGCACCTCCCAGTACGACCAAAGCATCCATCCCCCACCACATTCACACACAGGTTTAGTTTACGGTGCCACGAACGGAGTCGCCGACGACCCAACTCATCTGAAGCACCAAAATATAAACAAAAACGATTAAAATACAACAAAATAAGTAAGTCAATCAATTAAACCTAAGTTTCCACATTATTCCATACAAAAACAATTAGCGTAGTACTAAAATTTATAAAGTAAATCGTTGAAAATGAAATATAACCTCAAAATAACAATCAAAGCACCGTAATACACGTGCTTTTAGTGTTTACAACAAAAACAATGACAGTACGCCCAAAACAAACAACTCACTATGATTATTATACGTCCTAATAAATAAAACAACGTTTTGCGTTTGAATTTCGTTTGTTTTTAACGTAAAAAGCATAAATTTACATTGTAAAAGCGCGGTGTAGCGTTTCCCAAGTTTTGACCATAGGCGGCGGTAGCTGTCGGACGCAATCCGGCGCGTTGTGCGTGTGTGTCAGTGCGACGAGCGTTGCGCGAGGCCACGACTGTGGCACTCCCACTTCTCAGCACACGGGGAGGAGCGTCGCTTTGCTTGCACGCGCTATGAGAACAAGTTGTGGCACGATTTAATGCTTCTGCTCCATATTATTACGCTACATCGTGTAATACAAATAAAGAAACTGTATGTCAATGCGTTTTGATCGGCGCGCACGCCAACGCGGTGTTTTAAACACTTTAAACGCGATTGTTTCTTATCATTTGTATACGATACATCCGGTGTAAATCAAAATTATTGCGAGCATGTTATAATGCGCGGAAATCGACACGTTTCGTTGCAAATTTACAATAACAATTACTGATATTTGTTGGGTAATTGTTAATTAAATTAAGAAAGTCATATAATAATTAATTATTAATTAATTCCTGTCATTTTAAATGCATAAAGAAAAAAAAAATTAACTTTTCATGCGTAAACTAACACAAAACAATAACACAAAGTTTTGTTTTTGTTTTAAAACGAAACACTAACATAATAATTATTATTAAAGTAACAAATAACAGTAAATGTTAGAGAAAGTTTAATTAATTTAATTAAAGAAAAAGTGTAGGTGTTTCTTTTTCGTTTTGATTATTTTATCGTTGATCACGTGATGATAGTTTAAACTAAGAGACAAGTTGCGTTAATTGCGTTAAAACGCGTTTGAGGTTTTTATCGAATGTTTTAGATGTTTTTTTTTTGATTTGGTTGCATGTCATTTAGTTTCGATGATTGTACATTCCTATTAAAAAGTATTAGACTATTAGACATCTATTAATGTGTTTGGTTGATATACCTAAGTCCAGTTAAGTATAAAACTTTCGTGCGGAGTTGTGGAGAGCAAACATTTGAAGTCTTTGCGTCATTAAAAGTTACAAAACGCGCTCTAATTTATTTAATTTATTGATGAAGTTATGTACTGATACATGGATTAGTTCATTTGGATTTAGATCGGTTGTAATTAATGACAGGAATGGACTAAAGACGTTTGATTATATATATTTTTTAAATTTAGTAATCAAATTAAAAATTTATTTAGTTAGTGTACTTTTAATAAATTGTTGATTTAATCAGAATTGGTGCGCTCTATGAAAAAATATTACTAAGATAAATTGTTTATTAGTTCATTGGCTATAACTTTTGTTATAAACATTTTTTGATATTTTTGTTGTAACTGTTAGATTTTTATTGTTTTGTCTCAAAAAACATGTCAAAATTTTAGTTTGAATGTTAATGATTTTTGTTTGTCCTCGATTTTAACAAAACTGGTGCGTGCTATTGAAAAATATCACTAAGATAAAATGTTTATTGGTTTATTGGCTATAACTTTTGTTATAAACATTTTTTGATATTTTTGTTGTAACTATTAGATTTTTGTTGTTTTGTCTCAAAAAACATGCAAAAAATTTAGTCAAAATCTGAAAGATTTTTTTGAAATCTCAACTTTAGAAAAAGTGGTGCGTTCTATCAAAAATATCACCAAGCAAAAAACTTGATTAGTTAATTATCTTTATGTTTTGTAATAATCATTTTTTAAAATTAGTTTTTTCTACGAGTTTTTAATGTTTATATCTAAATTATCACGTTATTATAAGACTTTTGTATAAAACAAATACTTCCCTGTATTTTCCTCTAAAATTTTTACTACGTACATCACATAATTTGTTGCTGCATGAAATTTTAAACGATTAGATAAGTCACTACCACCTGTCCGGATGGTTTATGACGTTCAGTTCCTTGTGATTTAAATTGATATCGCGTTATTTGAGAGCAGATGTGAGCAAACATTTTAATTTCCTTCAACTTTCAAACCTCAACCATTCCGGTCCTCTTCTCGACTCGTCACAAAACGCTAAAATTTAACGATTTATTTCCTGTCAACTTTTACTTACAGTTTCCAATAAATTTCCAACAACTCCAACACATAATTATTTCACTTCGCCAAAATTTAACACAAAGTAGGCTCGAGCTTAACCTAACAAAACATTTATTACTATCTGGTATGCTCCAATAAACCAATACCTAACCATCAACCCATAACACCCGGTGGTGTGTAGTAAGACTGCCGAAGAGTCAAAGTCACCGTAGGTAAATAGATTTACCGCTTTAATGTGCATGAACTGATGGCTGTTGCCACGTTCCCTTCAATCGGATGATTTATTTTGACAACTTCTACGCATTGTCGTCCACGTGTAATCGCTTGACATCTGCGAAATGGTCATCGCGCTAATCGTCCGAAAAAGACCTCAAAGTCTAACAAACTTTTACAGTTTAACAGGGCAAGCGACAAAGTAAGGACAGCTGAGTTTGAAAAATGAATAAAACTGAAGAAACACTAATATCTTAGCATTTTTTTTTTGAAAATTTAATTTTTTTGAAAAACTTAAATTTTCTGCCACGTGTAATAATGTGTAATACTTATAAGTATTTGCGGCTGTTGCATAACACATTATCGTCCCCCTAGTGGAGGTGCCAGCCTAAATTTGCCGATGGCCGAGCGCCGACACACAAAAAATTGCTATACGGTAAGAGCCCTCGTGCAAAAGAGTCGCCAAGTCAAGCCAAGTCGCCGGCAAGAATGCACTTTATTTTTAATTAGCGAACGAGCCACAAACGCCAGGCCCTTGCTGGCTTGTCAGCCCAGCAATTAAATGATAAACACAATGACATTACCTACCCAAAACCCAAAACGTCGGCTGTAATTTCTTCATGTGTATTTGGATGTCTTATTTTCGACGCGGCACACAAAACTTATTTACGTTTTTAATTAATTCTGTTGTTTTAAATAAATAAAACAAATGAATATTGACACATGCTGTGAGAAAAACAAAACAATCATTACAAAAACAAACGTTAAGAAACAAAACAAGTGATTTGTTTTGTTTTTGTTTTTAAAATTTGTAATATAAAAATTTAAAAATATGTTTAGTCAGTTTTTAAGTTTTTTTGTTGTATGATCCCTTCTGAATATTTGTGGAGTTGATTCCAACCCTCCCGTTAGCATTTGACAGATTTATTGCTCGTTTTCTATAGTCTTAATATGACTTATGGACAGGAACCGAACATAATCCAATACGGGTTGCGCCATCGTTCGCTTTAACTTTTCCCCTCTTCTCCTCTACATTTCTTTGGCTACCACCGGGCCATGCTGGGCCATGTTTCTTTTGGTGGTTTTTGACTGTTTCCTCCACCCTGAGCGTACACGCGTATAGAGCAACAGAGATGGGGATGGTAAATACAAGCAAAAATACAAAACAACAAACAGAGAGATAGAAAGAAAGAAAGAAAGCATTTGGATGTGTATTGTGGACACAGAGTGAAAGCTGTGGGTTGTACTGGCTTGCTAGAGGTACATTGTGTGAAAATCTCCATCGCATGATATGGATATTAATAACAATATTTAAATTTTTATGTGAGTAGTAAATAATAGACAATTAGACTTTGTCTGTTTTATGTTTTTGTGGGAAAAACAGGGATTACTGGGGTTTGTAATTGAAATATCAAAAAATTGTTTAAACAAAAATTATTTGTAGTGAATTAATTAATATTTTTCTTAGTACTGGTTGTTCATAAAATTTACCGGTTTTGTTAAAATTATAAAAATACCAATACCAAATGATATTGACATGCAACTTTTTCGTCGATTTTCGACATAAAAACACAAAAAAATAACATTTATAATAAAAATATCTAAAAATGTTTATAACAAAATTGTAGCTAATTAACCAATAAACATTTTATCTTAATATAATTTTTTGATATTACAAACAAGTTTTGCAAAAATCATGAAAATGTATAGAACAAACTCTACAAACACGTAACTTTTCCAAGGATTTTTGACACCAAAACATCAAAAACTAACATTTCCAATAAAAATATCAAAAAATGTTTATAACAAAATATGTTCGTAATAAACTAATAAACATTTTATCTTAGTAAGATTTTTTGATATAATCAGCCGGTTTTGTTAAAATCACTAAAATCTAGACAACCAACAATACTTCCACGTAACTTTTCCAATGATTTTTGACACAAAAACATCAAAAACTAACATTTCTAATAAAAATATCAAAAAATGTTTATAACAAAAGTTGTAGCCAATGAACTAATCAACATTTTATCTTAGTAACATTTTTTGATGAAATGTACCGATTTGGCTAGAATCACAAAAATGTCACAAAATTGTATTTTACTTGAAATAAATTTGCGCACCAAAATCCAAGACTTTTTTAGCTTGATTTCAGTCTTAAAACTTCAAACCTTCAAAAGTTAAAGATTACCTGATGTCTGAGATCTGGCAAAATTCAAAAACACCCAAAAGACACAAATCAAACCATGCTGGACATGCCCGAAAAAAGAGAAATCAAAAGAAAGAACAGAACGTGAAAAGAATCATCCTTGGCGGCCTTGCATTCACATTTTCCACATTTCTACATGTCGAAGAGCAGATTCCATGATGGCACCGTGCGTCTCTTACCGATCCACTGTCTCTGCACTGTCAGATCGACGTGATTTACAGCGGACGAACCTTTTGTGCCAGTCAAGTCCACGACAGGCCCGGATTTAGACTTTATGTGATTTTTATGCTAATTTCATAATTTAGAGCTTGACACGCGTGATTTTTTCGGGAACGGAATGCTTGTTTTGTTAGCTCACATCCTCACACTCGCCGTACACCAGTTTGTTCTGTTGTCGTTGGTGGTGTGCGTGTAATTTAATGCGATGTATTTATGAACATGTGGGTTTCTTTATACGACGTGATTCTCGCGCGTATGGATTCTTCTTTATCGTGTCTCTTCTCTATGCATGGCCGCGGTGGTGCTGCACATGCACACGCACATTATATTTATAATTTACTCTTTATCCGCGGCATTATTATGTGCAACTGAATGAACGGCTCCGAAATGTATGCGTCAACGATTCTTCCGAGGAGCAGAAGAGACAAATCCACGCGAGTTTTATTTATTCGGCTTTTTATGTCATTTTCAAATGAAACGACGATATAACGTAATTTGACTGAACATCGTATGAATAATAAAATCAATTCGAATTGGGGTTTACATAAAGTTTATAAAAAGAAAATTAAATAACACACGACACGAAAAAAATAAAACAAAAAACGTGTTCGCGTGACGTCAAATAGGAACTGTAGGAAAGAAATGAAACAACATAAATAAATCTGTAACATTATAAATTTGCTTAAATTTAAATCTTGGTGGATTTGTGAATGCTGTGATCGTGATTTGTGATATATTCGCTGTGGCTTAATGATCGTGTAAAAATAGAGGAACAAATGTTTCTTCAGACGTTTGAATATTTCATCAGTTGTCTCGTTTTCGCACTCAAAATTTCAATTTAAAAAAATATATTTTCAACACATTTACGTGTTATTTATGGCGTTAGACGCTTTTAGAACATTAGAAACTGTGAATTGTGAAATTTATGTCAACAATTCTTTTTTTATTTGTATGGTTTTGCTAAAAATATGTTATGATTAATTAAGCAATTGATTTTATCTTTGTTTTTCGCGATTTTGACAACACTAGTGACATCTATCTTAAAATTTTAGTAATGTATAATGTTAATTAGTTTATTGGCTACAACTTTTGTTATAAACATTTTTTGATATTTTTATTAGAAATGTTAGTTTTTGATGTTTTTGTAATGAAAATCATAGGATATGTTAATAGTTTCTGTATATGTTCTAGATATATTTGTGATTATAGCAAAATTGGTGCGTTCTATTAAAAAAAAGTTACTAACATAAAATGTTAATTAATTCATTGGCTACAACTTTTGTTATAAACATTTTTTGGTTTTTTTATTAGAAATGTTAGTTTTTGATGTTTTTGTGATGAAAATCATAGGATGTGTTATTAGTTTCTGTGTATGTAGTCGATATTTTTGTGATTCTAGCAAAATTAGTGCGTTTTATTAATAAAAGTTACTAACATAAAATGTTAATGAGTTCATTGGCTACAACTTTTGTTATAAACATTTTTTGATATTTTTATTAGAAATGTCAATTTTTGATGTTTTTGTAATGAAAATCATAAGTTGTGTTATTAGTTTCCGTGTATGTACTCGATATTTTTGTGATTCTAGCAAAATTGGTGCGTGCTATTAAAAAAAGTTACTAAATAAAATGTTAATTAGTTAATTGGCTACCACTTTTGTTATAAACATTTTTTGATATTTTTAGTAGAAATCTTAGTTTTTGATGTTTTTGTGTTTAAAATCATTGGAAAAATTATTAGATTTTTAAATATGTGGTCAATATTTTTGCGATTCTAGCAAAATTTGTTGATTCTACCAAAAAATTACAAAGATAATATGTTTATTAACTAATAAACTTATTGGCTACAACATTTGTTGCAAAAAATGTTGATATTTCAACTACAAATATCACTTTTTTGTATTTTTTTCATAAAAAATAAACCTGTTGTCTTCCTAAAAACAAATTCCAATTTCATTTGTTTTTTTTATTAATATTTCGCACGTTATCAGCGCGAAACCGTTGCGCATCCAAAAAGGATTACAACTTGTTTGTCATCGTTCATGCTCACTTATAGCCATCAAGTTGATTTACGAGAAAACATGTAAGATGATTTCCACTAACCACGAAAACTATATCAATTTTCTTTCGTCGGTCCACTTTCGGACTTTCAGACGCAGAGCTATTGTCGCCATTGCATGACGGTTCTTTTAAGCGATAAAATATCCAACTTTATATCGACAATGTGGCGGGATTTCAAGAAAAAGTAATTTCGAACATAAATCAGTTATTAAGTGGCCGTAAATACTTGGCGGCAAACCGACCAGTCTCACATCATACTCGAAGCTTTCAAAGCAAGCTTCTGCTACTCAACCACAACTACCAACTACCGGCTACTATTTACGACTACTGTTTCTCCAGTAAGATGGCGCTAACGTCTACGCAACACTAACACTTGAACACTTCCGAATGTTACCAGTTAAAAAACCTCGACTGTAAAAAAGATGTGGAAATATTTTCCAACATTTTTTGTGGTTACTTTGGTTCGGTTACTCTGGAAGCACCAACCACGAGATGCGTTGATAGATAACGCAAGGTTAACGATCAAAATGGTGACAAATAAACATAAACACCGTTCGCTCGAGTGCAGCAATGGATGACGATAAGACGAATCAAGTTTGAGACACTACACTTAACTATTCGTATTCGATACGCATAAAATACACTCACGAGAATCTCGAAGAAGACTCGGATTAATTAATAAAACGTGATAATTACTTAAGTCCTTAAAACGCGTTTAAACGCAGAACGCGCTCAGCAATCGTGTAATTTAAATTAATTTATGTTAATGTCGTTTGATTTCTATGCAAACGTTTCGAGTCTTCTTCTATGTTAAGACCGTTCGATGTGGGCATCAAATGTCCGCACATATTTTATGTTACCACAAAAAAAATTCAAAAAAAAAATTCAAAAATATAAACAAATATCAGATTTAAATAACAAAATAATAAAGTTGTCACTCATTGATTTCTCTTTTGACGCGTTTTTTATATAAAAACAAAGAAGTTAACAATTAATCACTTTAGAATATTATTTTCAAGCTTTTTTGATGTTTTTCTTCAGAAATACAACAAAATTAAACGAAATATTAACGTGATTTTAATTTACATGTTAGTGACTAATTACAATAATTTTTTTGAAGCGATTTATTTAAAAATGGCGGCTATACAACGTTTTAAAGTAAAAAATAAAAAACTTGCCCAAAAAATGACCAGATAATTGTTAATAACAAATAAACTAAGCGATATAAAAACAAAATCTTTTGTGCTCTCATAGACAATGTATATTCCAAAATATATTCTAAATTTCAAATCATTCGGTTGAAAATGGTCAGAGTTATTTGTCTTTGGAACTTAAAAAAATAGTTTTGAGATATGAGCGTTTAAAGTTTTAATTACCCCTTTAATCCTATAGCTGGCGCTGTATTAAAATCAACAATTAAACCTTTTAAAATTAATTTCTTCCTATAAATCAAGCAGAACAATATTTTTAAGACTCTAAAGTATCGTTTAAGCAATTAAAAAAAAATTGATTTTTTGAAAATTGGAGTGGACCAAGACTAACTCATGAAGATTCCGTAAAACTTTTCTCATCGTTTCGACATCACCAGCACGTGCTAAATTTATTTATAATCTACACACAGTACGTACGTAGTGTAAGTGCAGTGAGCTGTCTACGTCTAGGCCTAAAACGTTCAAAGAGCGCGACCCCAAAACTATTAATTACTTATTAACGAACGATTTACCGTCGCCCAAGTCGCGTAAATCTGAACCAACGAAAGATATACATATACTAACTCCCACAACCCCGCCACCGCCACATCGCGCTTCAGTGAAATCCAGCTGCAAACGAATGTACGAGAGTATACGTAAACAAAACTTATTACTCGAGCCCCTGGTAATCATAATCCTTGCGTAGCTTGTGTAGCTCGGTCGAATCCGAACAAACCGTTGTTATTATATCAGAATTAGATTAATCGGAAGATGAATGGTACCTTTCGCACACACACTCGCACATACAGAGACAACCAGAACGTGTTGATGCCGAATGTTTCTAATTCATAAAAGTACAAAAGTACAAATGGTATAAGGATAATCCAAAACATAACCTTAAAGTTATTGTGTCTGTGGTGGTTGATACACGTGTACAAAAAGTTCTCGGACGATCGGGGCGCAAAACTATAACTAGAAAGGAGGCTCTCAATCATCCTCAATTACTTCACAATAATTAGCCGCTGGTCCGCCGCTGGTGACGACCTAAAGTAATGGATCCATCATCCCAGCGGACAGCAACAATGAGAATAAGCACTTCAGCCCAACCTGAGCAAAAACATCAGTTATGTCTTCTTACGACTCATCTCATCTCAAAAAAGATATTTTGATTAGTTATATATCTGTATAGGTATATCTATATACTGAGTGTTTTTTGAAGTGACAACAATTTTTAGGTTAGGATTTTTTTGAGATTTGAATTTGTTCTCTTAAAAATGCTAGGGTTTTGAAATCCATCGACGGCGGTGGTGGCGTCGCGTCGTACTGGATTGAAAGAGGGGGCGCGCAGGTCGAGGACGCGAGGGAGGTGATGTGAATACGCCGCAGGTCGGAAGCAGTTCTAAGCGACGTTATGTCTAATCGATGCAGTGCTGCGCGCCTGGTCTTGGCCATTACGCACCTTAATAGCCTCAGGGTGGATGTGTGCGTGCCCATTGGTACGAGAGCATCCTGACATTCTTTGTGCATGTGTGCGTTTGTGTGCGGCCGCGGTCGCTCTCGCTCGATTTGTTTCACACTCTCAACCCCCTTGTAGACGCGCACAATAGCTGCAGAAGCTGAGGCGAAACCGCCACCAAGCTGAGCCAAGAGAAACAGAAGCACAACACACATATACACACCAATGCAGTTTGCTTCTTTCTTTCTTTAAGTTTTTGGTGTTATAAAATGCAACAAACTGTCATTTGGGTTTTGTCCACGTCATCAAAATCGACGTGGACACTGTAAGCCAATAGAAAATTTGACCAAAAAACGTAATTGGTAAATACCAAGTAATTAGTTTTGATGAATGGTAATTTTTCCCTTTCTTTGTTTGGCGTTGTAAAATGTTTAAATATTTTAAAAGTTTAAATTCGTCTTAAAGATCATTCACGTCAAAGTATAACCCACGCTATCTGCGTTTAATATCTCAGTTGTCGATGTCCCATCGGGTTAGGCTGTTATGCATCGCCGTCAGCCGACAACTTCTTTCATGCGTCGCGTTACCGTCGCTTCTTTAGCGCAGCGAGAAAAAACAATAAATCAGGATTTTATGGTAAGGTATGCGGTCGCATGGCATAAATCAATCTATAAAATTAACCAACCAGCGTTCATAGGACACTATCGTACGTGTGCACCGTCAAGGCGGCCATTTTAATTTGATACACGATGTATAAACAGAACAAAAATGTTGGGGAAGAGGTTAAAGTACGGATATTGGTTGCGAGCAAAATTTAAACTTTGACTTTTGATGAATCACTTATTGTTTATCCATACTTATTGTTTAGTTTTATATATTGGTAACTTACCAAAAGACTGAAGACGCAGTTGAAGGTTATGATTTGGTCAGCCATTTTTTAAATTCTGAAATTGAAAAGAAAAATTATTAATTTTTTAGTTTTGTTTTTAAAATGTTCAAAAGTAGATATTAATAAAATTTGAAAATTGTTTAAATATGTTTATAACAAAAGTTGTTTGTAATAAGTTAAAAAACAATTTATTTTAGTAACATTTTTGATACAACCCTCCGTTTTCTTAGAATTTTGGAAAAACCTACCAACATTCAAGAATCTGCAACTAAATTTTACCATGTTTTTTGTTATAAAAACATAAAAAACTAACATTTCTAATTGGAATATCAAAAAATATTTATAACAAAAGTTGTAGCCAATAAGTTAATAAACAATTTATCATACTATCATTTTTTGATACAACCCTCCGTTTTCTTAGAATTTTGGAAAAATCTACCAACATTCAAGAACTCCAACTAAATTTTACCATGTTTTTTGTTATAAAAACATAAAAAACTAACATTTCTAATTGGAATATCAAAAAATATTTATAACAAAAGTTGTAGCCAATTAGTTAATAAACAATTTATCTTACTATCATTTTCTGATACAACCCTCCGTTTTCTTAGAATTTTGGAAAAACCCACCAACATTCAAGATCTCCAACTAAATTTTACCATGTTTTTTGTTATAAAAACATAAAAAACTAACATTTCTAATTGGAATATCAAAAAATGTTTATAACAAAAGTTGTAGCCAACAAGTTAATAAACAATTTATCCTACTATCATTTTTTAATACAACCCTCAGTTTTCTTAGAATTTTGGAAAAACCTACCAACATACAAGAATTCCAACATCATTTTACCATGTTTTTTGTCATAAAAACATAAAAAACTAACATTTCTAATTGAAATATCAAAAAATGTTATAACAAAAGTTGTAGCCAATAAGTTAATAAACAATTTATTTTACTATCATTTTTTGATACAACCCTCCGTTATCTTAGAATTTTCAATAAACTTCCCAACTGTTTTTTAATAAGCTACTTTTTAAGTTGAGCAAAAATATACAAAGAAAAACAATTTATTAAAAGTAACAAGATTGACAAATGATAATAAGATTATCGACCCACTGAAAGCTTAAAAGTTTAAGACCAACCCCTCAAATTACCAAGCGATTTGTCAAACCCCCAAAAAGGGTATTTACTAGTTAAACATGTTTACATGACTTCTCGCATCATCTCATCATCCCATCAAAACTTCTCACAGCTCAACAGTCAATAACCAAACACTCAAAAAAGACTGAGGTACAAATTTGTAAGTACAAATTGTGTTTACAAATGCTCAACGGGTTAATGCAATATGCAAATGTCGGTTACTTAATCATTTCCTATACTTCATGCGGCGTTCCTAGATTTGTCGAGCGTCCGCACATATACCTGCGATGTACCACCGCTCGACACGGCCTGCACTCTCCTTCACTCTTCACCGCTCCAATCCTTGCGTGCCATTTGAACAACATCCATTCGCTATTTGTCATTCCGCATCGTCTTCGCGCCAACATAAAAACGCCGTAAACTTTACGCAGCCCGCGAGAGTATAAAATTATTACATAACAATTACCAGCAATAATGATTTTAATCAATAATCGCAATTTAACTCCGAAGGCACTCGTCGCGTCTGTCCGACATGAATAGATAGGTGTGTCTTACAGTGAACGAACAAATTTGCCATTTTCACATGCGCCTATATGGTTTATGTCTAATCTACGTACGTACTGATTGCAATTAATCGTCGCTCGTTCGAAAATCATTTGTTGCTGTCTTGTACTCCTAATATTTCAAGCGCACAATGAATGTTACGATAGTTTACGAGCTGAGAAAATATTGCGACTTGAGAGAAAGGCTTCACTTGCTTCGAACACGGTCGAAACTTATATTTCCTTTCGATTTTACCAGCTTGTATGACTCTATGCTGACATAAATAAATTAAGCATCTAGATATATTACGAGTATATACAATCATTTTGAAAGTGTTAGATTACCTACAATTCTTGTGATCTTATAAATATGAATTATGAATAATTACAACATTTTTCTTCAGCGTCGAAGAAATTATGTGTGGATTGGGTTTGAGAGTAAATCAAACCCGTCACAATTACAATCGCATGCACGAAGTGGAAATAATTAATTTTAATTAAAACTAAACATGATTTACAAGCGAATTAATTTCAAGTCAATCATGATACAAACTGAACAATTGTCTTTTAAATTTTTTGTCTTAAAAACTCTATCTTATCACCTGATATTAATATTCTGAATTATTTGGACGTCTATAAATTATAATCCTTAATATAAATAAAGAAAAAACGTTAAGCTGGCCTGGCTCAGTTGTGGTTAAAATTTAGTAGTGGCATTTGCATAAAATATCAATCTGGTTTACGAAGTTTCGCATTATATGGCTGTGTTGTCATCTTCACATTGTTCTCACCGTGCAATAATGGACAGCGATGCGTGTGGGAGGATTGAGCATTCCCAATTCGCGATGCCAAAACTTGACACGGCATCCCGGCACCTAAATGGCTTCAGTCGAAACCTGTTATGACGCGATCCGTGCTCCGAATAACTAGACTCGTTACTTTAGTTGGGATTATCTTATGTGTCACTTTGGGCAAATGCGAGCTTGATATATGCTTATTGGCAACAGTTAACACACGGGAACGTCGGGAACCAACCCGGCCCGGCGCGTCACCGACTCACCGAGTGTTCTATTATCCGTCTCCCGGATACACGCCTCAAGATGCAAGATTTAAGATTCAAGAATCACAGACAGGCCGGGCAGATAGATAGACACCCAACGATTCACTCAACGTCGATTACTTAAACCTACCATTGAGACCCTCCTTCTCCTTCTTCATCTCATAATATTCCGCGGAGGGTGACAAAAAATTTAAAAGCAATATTGCTTCAAACCAAAAGTTATAAAGTTGTTAGTATGTGTATGGCGGAATGCGTTTGGAGGTGTCTCCCCTGGCTGGGTGCGTTGGTAAGGGTCGCGTTGTGTTTTAAGCGCGTAATGAATAATTAAGAATGATTGCTAGCGGAGCGTCCAGAGCGAACGGTGCGGACCGCTCGCGACGATCGATGTTGAAGCTCGTTATTCGGACGACAGCCCCGTGAAGCGCGCCTGATGCGACAAATCTCAATCTGCAAGGCTGCGTCGGTCGCCCGGACCGGCTTGGCGCTCGTCTCCCCCGCTCGCGTGAAAGACGGAGACGACACCCATTTGCTTTGGTTGACGTTCCCGACATTTTAACACATTACATCAACGCGCACAACACGTACCGCACACACACCCACGACCCACGGGTGGGTAGCGACTCGCACCTATCTGCAACGCTTCATGTCCCCATTGCCAGGTTATCGTTCCGAGCCTTCGTACCTGGATGGAGCAAAAACTTTGGCTGATAAAGTTTCCTAGTTTATGCGGTATATTATTATTTAATTGCTCATAAACCATCAAAGGACATGACATTTTGTGTTTACCATTTTTTACGTTCCTATACTTTGAAAATTCTAAAAAGTCATCTAAATCCTTTAAAATTTCAGGGTTTGACTAGGGGAATTGCTTTCTTAGTGATTCTAACCTCAAATCTTTAATTGATTGTAACGTGTGCAAACATGGACATGGTCCAATGTAAGATTCTGCAGACGAAATAAATTATCCGCAAGTCTCGTACGTCAAAATTTTACTACTGTGTCGAACGCGCGTGTGGTGGACTTTGCGTGCGCAAATGCAGTAGCGCTTGGCGTTTTCTTCGAATCCTACAACAACCTCCGTACCTCGCCGATATCGTATGACATTTAACGTGTACTCTACTCGCTTTACATTAGGAACTGATCGCATCGATTCGGTTTCTGTTGCAGATTCCGCACGCCGCACACATCGCAACGGACTCTGCATGTACAAACTGCCATCGAGAAACTACAAACCTCTGACTGGTAGTTGCTCGCTGGATGCTTCCAACTGGCGACTGGCGGATCTGATTCGAGTGCGTCATGATCTCCGATTACGAGGACGACGACCACTTCTGCATCAAATGCCACGTCACCATCGGCGGGCTGGAGAATTACATTCAGCATCGCAAGGCGAATTGCGGTAAAACAATGGTCGTAGCTCCAAAATCTCCTTTGCCCAGCCAACTATTAGTGCTGGACGAGTCGTTCGGCCTGAAGGCGGACGACTTCTTCTCATCGCTGGAGTTACAAAGCAGCAATAAGAAACAGCCGATGCCGTCAACAAGTGGTAAAACATTCAGTGGCATCTTGACACGGAGCAAAACCTCAGCAGTTATTCATGCTTCCACTTCCACCACGAGTAGTACTAGTCCAGCAACGTCGAGTACTCATCATCAATTGCGTGAACGCGAGGTTGACGTGCAACAATCCAAATCTGGTAAACATGCGTGGATTGGTGGGCATCAACTGAAAGAGTTGGGTACGGGGGATAACCAGACCAAACTAATCAAAGCAGTGGATAACCTCAGTCGAACAGCGTGTTTAAAAAAATATGAACCTCCCACCGAAGCTCCACTCGTAGTTACTGGTTATAATGATGCTTCAGACGAAGAAAGTGACGAATATGATTATGATGATGACGAGGATGATGACGAGGAGGTGCCGAGGCACCACACTGGCGGCAAATGGATGCCTGAATGGAATTTAACAATACCACCGATTAATCACACCGGTGGTAAATGGCGGCCAAGCAAAACACCTGTCAATCAAAACCCACAAAAATGGAAACAATCATTCCATGACTTAGTTCCATCCCCGAATTATACCAAAGGTAAATGGAAACCTGAACAATTTCCACCACCTCATCACACAAAAGGTAAATGGCGTCCTCCTGCCCTTTCCGCATTAGACACCCCCAAAGACCAAGACGAAGAACCCAAACAAAAAAAACGTGCCATTGAAGAAATCCTTCCATTCCGCAAGTCAAACGGTAGCGACCAATACTGGTGCACTCCTTGCAATCGTCTCCTATCATCTAAGATCGTCTACGAACGGCATTTACGCTCCGAGCTGCACTTTAAGCGCACCCTGCATGAAACCGAGTTCGACGACACCGTCGTGGCCAGCACCAGCACGTCCAAGTCAACGCATTTGAATACAAACCGCGATAAAGAAGCGAAACGAACAATACGTAAACCTGTTGAATATTGGTCGCAGTCGCATACCGGTGGTGCGCCGACGAGCGAAAACAATAAAGACCCAACTAACAAAAATACAACCGACGTTGTGGAATCGCCGACAACCAATGCGCCGCCGATCACAATGACAATGAAAACAAACGCGGCGATGCCAGCCAACCAGCAAAGATTTCGCAGAAAAATCTACGTGAAATGCCAAGTATGCCTTGCGCGCGTAACCTCGCAGATGATGGGAAAGCACTTAATCTCTCATTATCACTGCCGCAAAGGCGACATAACTAAACCAGCCGCCCAACAGATGGTGCTCGATAACATACACGCCGTTGTACTACAATCCCCATACCAATGTTCCACGTGTAAATTTTATTGTAATACCCACGATTATTTTCTTCGACATTGGTGCACCACAGAACACCTCGCCCAGGTTGCAACCAAAGGCGGCCTGCTAACCTGCACGTTTTGTAAATTTTCCTGCACGAATCAACAAAACCAAATAATGCATCAGCACCTAATGTCTCCCGAACACTACGAAGTGATATCAGTTATCAACAGATCAGTACCAATCATAATCAAAAATATCAAACTAATTAAATGTGGCACATGCCAAGAATCTTTTACGTTCAACATGCAATTACGCCAACACTGTCGTAGGTTAAACCACGAATTACCAAAAACATCAACGGATGAATACCAAAAAATAAAACACTGCCATCTGTGTACCAAAAGTTTCAACTCTATGATAACCCTACAACGCCATCTTAAAACACACAACACAAGTATGTTTTTCTGCGGCCATTGTAACCTACAATTCGACACTTTGGAACAAATAAATGCACATCGCAATATGAATCAACACAAAAACAAAAATCAAAAAACAAAAGAACCAGCGCAAACAAAATGTAACCAATACCCCAAACCAAAAACACAAGAAACATTTGAAAACATACAAGATCTGCGAACAAACACATCACATAAATGTGACCAATGTATGTTTTCATGTGTCACCATATCCGAATTATTATTTCATCAAGCTTTACACGGCGAAGCTTTAAGGACTCTTCAATCGAAGCAACCTCATTATAAATGTTCGTTGTGTGATAAATTCTTTCCGAAATCTTCACTTCGTTACCACATACAAAACCACACCAATGAAAAGTTATACAAATGTTCGATTTGTGATGCGAGATTTGCGCGCAAGAACAATTGGTTGTATCATTTCAAAAAACATGCCAAAAAGGATCATATTAGACAACGCTCTTCATTACAAGCAGGAACCAAGGATAAACGAAAGAATTCGTTGTGTTCTACATGTGGAGCTAAATTCGCCAATAAGTGAGTATTTTTTTAATTGTATTTTTATAGTTTTGTTGATATTTTATTAATTATTTAGTAGGTTTAAGTCAGTGAGGATGTTTAGTGCGCAGTGTGTAATATTGTGTTGAGTTTAACACCGCAATAACTCTTTTAACGACAATAACATAGCTGTACTTGTCGAGTTTACCGCGTTTGCAGCTTGTGGGCTCATAAACGCAAGAAGTATCCTTGTGCTTTTTAATTTACGACGCTTTTAACACATGATTTCTTTCTCCCTAATACAAGATATAAGCTACTGCAACTTTTTAATAGGTTTTCTTTAAAAAAATTTCAAAATAATTATGTTTTTACTCTGTCTCTCTCGCACTTATACTGTTTTTGTATTTAAAATACTTTTGCCCACCCCTGAAAATATATAAAGTCACCAAATTATATTTATGACTTTAACGAGTACAGTTAAACATGAATTATTAAGTTTTTACAATTTTTTTGTTTATGCGCATGCGCAATGTGTAAACCACGCCCCTTAACCAATAAAATGTCGAAATAACGAGTTTAACGTGGAAAAACTTTGAATTGTCATTAATTCGTTACTACAATGCGACAATAATAACAATAACTTAATATAACATCAAGCTCATGCTTATTTATTCGCTTGGCTGTTGGTTGCGTTGCTGCTTTTGCCTTTTGTGAAGTAAATTGGATGGAATTATGGTTCAATACGAGAAGCTGCGTTTGGTTAGCCATTGCTTGGAGGTAAATACAAAACTTGGTTGCTGTATCAAGTAGCTTTGGCTTTGAAAGCGCAAATGGTGCTTTTCGATAATAAGCCACTGAAAAGTCAAGCAGCACTGGTAGTGACGGTGAAGTGGAAGAAGTCGAAGACCACAAGAGAGTTCGATTCCACATTCCATGCAAAACGCGCCGCGCGCGGACAGAAGTCATTTATTAATATCTCTTCTTTCGCGTCGCATGTTAGCATTTAATTTTTTATTCAATTTTTACTCGGTTTGGTTGGTCAAAGTCAAAGAAGCGAAAGGATAAAATCTATATCGATTTATGATCGATACAAACGGCGTCGACGTAAATTTAATTAGTTTACAAGATCAAACGAATTTTAATATCCAAACTAACCAAAACAAAAAAAAACAAAAAACGGTGTGGTTTTGTTTGTAAACTTTGTGGGGTTAGTTTTTCTAGAATGTAGATTTCTGTTTTACCTACCTGAAAGCATTAAACGCAGTAAATCGTTGAGTCGACGTCACCGACGTCGCTGCCCCCCTTCAGCGCGGTGCGCGCGCGCGTAATTTATGCTTCATATTTTCCGCTAAACGTACAGTAATTAGAGAATTGTGGTCGGCGTGAAATATAGGTGAAGGCTTCGGAATGTTTATAGTAATTGTGAGTGCCTTCAAGCTGGTAACCGAGCTGAAGCACAGTGAGGGTCGAGATGGGTAGCGCGGCGAGTATGTGGGGGCGGCGATATCGTTGACTGTGTCGACAACGACGAATCGAAAACTACGTAAATTCCTATAAAAGTTATTATCGCACTAAATATTGCCACCCCTACACACTTGGTGCTCTTATAGGCGCAATGTGCCGCCGCCGCTCGCACGGATTGTTGGTAATAGTTTGCAATATGCGCGCACTGCGTTTTCTCATCATGTTTATCACTCCTCATCGGTAATTTGCTGGCATTTGTGGGTTAAACGCGTGCGACAATGCGACGACGACGCGGCTCAAACATTGTTATTGCTGATTTACAGCAATAACATCGGAATGTAGGCAAAACGCATTACATATTAGGTTATGTTATGAATTCAGCGTAAAGTTTTAAGGAATTTACCTTAGTTGCGATTGCAGCAGTTGCTGTGGCAGTTGCACGATACTATCAATCTTGGAGTACGCTCGGGTTGTGCCATGGTTATGTCTTAACGACAACAGCGCCACCTGGGTGCCGGCCATTCAGTACGCATTAGTGGCCGGTAAGGACAACGTCGACAACGCCATGATTTGCAGTCGTGACCATAAACAAATCCACTCAGTTGGTGTTTGTTGGGCGAGCAACCAAACTGTTAGTTCACTTAACGCGCGTATATCTTTTCTTATATGACGTCGGCGGCAACAACGGGTAGGAAGGAAGGCCGCGCCGGCACCAGACTAAGCAGACATTTGCCTAACGTATTATCTCATAATTCCCTGAGTTGTGTTTAAGTAGCGCGCGCGGTGGACTCACCCTTTGATATATAGGCGAACCTGGACGCGGGGTCTAATGTATGCTTAAGTTATTTACCCCCCCAGATGGGGAGTTTTAGTTCCTAGTTGTGCGGAATTAGTGTAGCGTTGGCCGGCGTCGGCCATGGGTGCCTAGACCTAGTGCCTAGTTAAGATTTATTCGCCGTACACGGGGACAACCGTTGGAAGCATATGCAACACGGTGTACATGAGTAGTGACTAGTCTACTGGCCGCCGCCGCAGCCCTTAATAAACACGCATAATATTTACGAGTCATTGAGGACTCCTCCTTCCGCTCCCAAAGAATTTTCATAGTTTCGCGCTCGATCAGGAACGAAAATAATAACAAAAAATAAAAAACCTGATTCCGCCATGTTGGGATTGGTATATCCGCATCAGTGAGCGTGCCAATCTTTCGAGAGCGAATAAACATGACAGGAGAAGGAATTTTTAAGCCCCACGAACCGGGATTTATTGCATACTTTTAAGCCCTCGGCGGTCGTAAATTTGCGAAAAGCGACTCTCGCCTCCATCGCCATCGCGAGGAAGAAACGTCCGCCACGTCCTTCCATCTCTTGAAGATGTACAATGTACACCAGACAACAGTGATGCATTATCTAAGCAGTAATAAAGTATAGACTCGATACAGGCAGCTCGTAGCCGCCCCCTTAGTGAAAGAATAATCGATGGGGGTCTTTATTATCTGCAGTGGATTAAGATTAAAACTTTAAATTTATTTTTTAACTTTAAATATTAATTATTCACGTGAATGTTTTTAATTTAAACAATAACAACCTCATTATTTTTATGGTGGTTGCCTAAAGTTGATTGGTGATGATCAAGTTGCCTACATACTGGGTGAAAACTCGTAAATTTAGTTAAAAACAAGTTTACGAGTTTACGATTTGAATTGAGATTTATGCGGCGTTTGCATGTGTTTTGCGATCGTAAAATCTATTTAGCAATTATTAATAATGCATTAAAAGCTGTAAGCTGGACATCTGGATAGTTGGAATGGCCGATATGCAATTGGACATTCGACAATATCGACGATATCAACGTAACGAAATCGTCAATTGGATTTTATGGCATTGAACTTACAGCAAGTGCGTTTTATTATACAAAATATACGGATGGTAAATGCAATAACACTATTATGCTTATTTAAAATTTAAATTATCAACAAAGTGTACTAAATTACAATATTTACTACGAGATGTTCATCATTAACACAAAAAATCAAGACATATTTATATCACAACTTACAGTTTTTGGTGGTTTGTGTGAAATTGGTTGGGTTTATCAAAAAAGTTTATTAAGATGAAATGTGTACTATGTTATAAGGAACAACTTTTGCTATAAACATTTTTTTGTATCTTTATTAGAAATATTAGTTTTTTATGTTTTTAGAACAAAAAACATATAAAAATTTTATGGTTAAAACTTGTATGACGGGATGTTTTTTAAATATTCTGTCAAAACGAGGGGTGCTATCGAAAAATGTTACTAAAATAAAATGTTTATTAACTAATAGGGAACAACTTTTGTTTAAAACATTTTTTGCTATTTTTAATTTAAATGTTAGTTTTTGATGTTTTTGTAATAAAAAACATCCTGAAATTTTGTGGTTAAAACTTGAATGACGGGATTTTTTATTAAAATTCAATCAAAACGAGGAGTGCTATCAAAAAATGTTACTAAGATAAAATGTTTATTAACTAATAAGGAACAACTTATGTTTAAACAATTTTTTGATTTTCCAATTAGAACTATTAGTTTTTGATGTTTTTAGAACAAAAAACATGCCTAAATTTTATCTTTGAACTTTAACTATAGGGATATTTTTTAATAATTCTATCAAAATGAGCGATGCTATCAAAAAATGTTATTAAGATAAAATGTTCATTAACTAATTACAAACCACGTTTGTTATAAACATTTGTTGATATTTCTACTAAAAATATGAGTTTTTGATGTTTTAAGAACAAAAAACATGATATTGATTGGTAAATTCTCTACCAACTTTTAAATGTCCCCTTTTTGTTATTGTTGTCGAAAAAAATCGTAAATTGCAACTTGAATAGTAATTTATTGACAAGATGCAAATACGAACACTAAAAAACACTACGTGAAGGTAACAGACATGGAGTCTCGCAAGCTCACGTCATCGTGGTAAAAATATTTCGGAACCACAAGCACTCGAGTGACGTCTAGTTTGCATGATCGCGCCATTCCCGGTGTCATACTGATAGAATATATGATAATTGCATCCAGAATGAATGGGCAAAGTTTCGGTCGGTCTGCGAAGCTCGCGCGAAGCAAAACGCGTGTGTGCCTGTGTATCGGTGGGGTAACGGTCTCCCCTCTGCCCCCCTTTGGCCGCCCTTCGCCTAGTCGAAGGAAACATTGGATCTAGTATATGACGCGTCGCAATGTCTCAGACGCGGACGACGTTTGTGCGGTCCGCGAATCGCGAAGAATCATAGAGTTCTTCTACCACTGATGGCGGAGAGTCGCGCAGAACGATGGAGACCTCATTGTCGTCGTCGCCGCGTCGTCGCTTTTACATTTAATGGCTGCCTCGCGGACGTGAATTATTAGAACGACGACGTACATTTCATCCTCATCCTCCTCCTCCTTCACGCGCGACCGCAAACTATCGACACACCAGCGACGCATTACGAAAAATGTATTCTTCCGATTCGGGGCGCGCTGCTGAATTTATGGTCAACATCCAGTATCAGCGAGCAATAAAAATAAAACCGAAGTTCGAATGGTGGAGCAGAAACGAAGACGATGATGAAGGACACGAAACATGGCGAAATCTGCATCTGCATGAAGCGCATCGATAATGAGCACCACAACACTGAAAGATTGGTTGAAGTTGATGCGATCCTGCTGATAGTAATGGCCGCGCCGCGCCGGATTGTGGTTGTTGTTGTTGAGCCGCATGGTGCAGCAAAGAAAAATCTCAATTACCGTCCGTCGATTAATTACGATTCGAGTTCCGGCTCGAAGGCTATCGCCGCGCTGCGAGACGACGAAGAGTTCGAGACGAAAAGTCGGCGGAAGGCAGGCAGGCAGGCGTCTCTTCTACATTTGAAGCAGGCAGGAGCGCGCGGCCCGCAATAATATTACATGCCCAGAGACGCGAATGATTTAGGAGCGAATCTCGGAGTCACTCGCATAAACAGAATGATTAACTGGTTGTCAAACTAAAGAAATAAACGTAATTTATAGGGAGCGCTGGAAAAAGTTTCAGAAACTTATCAATATCGCGGCGTTAATAACTGCCTTTAATGACGTGGATGTATGTTTTATGATCCGCACGCCACGCGATCCTCTTTTTTTCTTTCCATCGAAAATATGCCTGTTTGTTAAAGCAATGCAACCTGCCAACAAATACCGAAAAAAAGTTGAATTAAAACGACTGGTAATCCGTCGTAATAAACTCGCAATATCAGTAAGGATCTTGGAGAAATTTGGTTTCAAAGATCATTAGGAAATTTTTGTAATCCGGCACTGCGTTAACGCGATAACTTCGTCTATTTTCATTCACGGCGCTATATATCACTCATGTGTTTATCACGTTTTGGTTGTGATAGCATAGCGTTCTTTGAGCACATTACAAGCTTTTTCAAAGTAATTTATTAAAAGATCAAAAACTTACGTCATTTAGAAAACTTGTTTTCGCTCATAACTCCGACATTTTGAATGCTACAATCACCAAATTTTAAATATAAATAATGAATAAGTTGTTTTACATTATTTTAGCTATAAAAAATTTATTATTAAACTGTAAAGTTAAAATATTTAAGGTTAAATTGAAATTACTCATTTTTTAATAGCCAAAAGTGATTTCCCGCCATTTTTTGACTGTAACTTTGCCATTTTTAAATTTACCCTCATGAAATTTTCACTACAACTAAACAATTAGTTGTTTTATTCAATTTGTGCAATGAAAAAATATAATTAAAACTATAAAGTTAATATATTTGGAGTTAAACTAAAATATTCAGTTTTCAAAACACCCGATTTCCCGCCAATTTTAGCTATTACTCCGCCATTTTTAAAGTTATCTTTACCAAATTTTTATTATAAACATATACTGAGGTCAGTTATGAAATGACAGGTTCAAAAATTTTAATTTTAAGTTTTAAGTTTAACATATTTGAGGTTAAAGTTGTCAATTTATCTGAAACGTTCGTGATAATTGCTTTACCACCATTTTTTGGCTATAACTCCGCCATTTTTAAAATTGCCTTCTCTAAAAATTTACAACAACGAAATAATTAGTTGTTTTATCAAATGATTGTATTGAAAATTTTAAATTTAATCAGTAAATATAAAATATTTAAGGTTAAACTGAAATATACAATTTACCAGTTCCCAAAAATATTTTCCCGCCATTTTTTGGCTGTAATTCCGCCATTTTTAAAGTTATCTTTACCGAATTTTTATAATAAACAAATATGAAGGTCATGTATAACATGCTAATTGCGGAAATTATAAACAAAATTAAAAACCTTTACATATTTTAGTTTAAATAACCAAATTTAACGTAAAAATTAATTTCCCGCCATTTTAACCTCATAACTCCGCCATTTTAAACCCAAACCTAACCAAATATAAAACCCATACAAAACAAACATAAATCTTAAAATCTAACCTCCTAAAAACCTAATGTAAATAGTTTAAATACTTAATAAATAGTTAAATCATAAAAATAAAAGTTCAAACAGTTATTCCGAATGATTCCAACCAACAACCAAACTACACATTCAATCTTCACGTTGTATTCGTCAGACGAATAATATTCGGCAATAAATTAAAACATAACTCCACGCGTGTATAAATATAGAGAATGTAATTAAGAAAAGCGGGGCCGCAATCAACTAATCATACGAGTGTGCAGCGGCAATATTACAAAGTTGAGGAGCGCTGAAGAAATCAACGAATCGTATAAAAAGGGTGCGCGATTACGATTCGAATGCGTCGTGTTGCGTTCGTTGTCTGACTTACGGATCAGTCGGGCAGCGCACTTGCAGCGTGCACACCGTGCGGCTCGGATTGATGGGAATGATGGTGCTGCTTGATTTCTACATAAATAACATCAATACAATATCCGTATGACAGATTTATAATGGCCCAAGAGGCGGCCGGCCAATGTCCAACAGTTTTCTTCCACACACACAACGCCCATTCGACCTCAATAAATTATTTTACTCGGGCGCGCGCTTCATCGGCCAGAAAGAAGCAACGCGAAGCAGTTGATATGTTCGAACTTCCTTCATGTTAAAATATAAAAATTAAACAAAAAATAGAAACATAAAAACAAATTTATTTATTTCATTTCGTGATGTTGATGGTGATAGTCATGGGAGTGAAGACTTTTTGTTAGATTTGAGGTTATGAACAAAATTATGACGTACAAAAACAACATAACCTTAATTCATCATAAGTTCCATCAACACATCAACAATTTCATTGGTTCCTAAACCCTTTACCTCCTGAATCAAACAAATCCTGCGGCTAAAGCTTGGTGAGTGAAACGTGGACACACTTCCCAAGCTTTGTCACCTGACCAGAACATATCTCATGTCATTAGCAACAAAATATACGATAAATATTAACCAGATGCGTCTCTTGCGCCTGCGCCGCTCTCACGTCCCGACTCGTCTCTGGCCGCTGCTTTATTTATTAAATTCCGTTTTTATGGTGCTGCCATTTATTTTAACTTCAACATAAACTCTGCGACGCACACACACACACAAGCTGATCTTCACCAGAATGAAGTAAATAACGACACAAACGTGAATAATATTTATCATACGTACCCTGTCGCGTTTTATAACTCCCGATGCCAAAAGCAAGCAAAGAAAAAACGGCCGCGACGGGTGAGGAGTCTTCACATCTCTTCGCCGTTCACGCAAAGAAGAAGATTCCGAAACGGCGCGCATAAACAACCGCAGCGGACCGTCAAACTCTGCACGGCGAAAGATCGCAATGCAAAAGCTCATACAAGTAACGCAAGTGTAGATGAAAGACGTGCGCATAAAAATAAAACGCATACGCAGTGACAACACTTTTGAATACTTTTGAAGCTTTTGAAGAAAATAAAACCCATCGATGTGTGGCGTGTGGTGCATGTGTCATGTATCCGATGCGAGGGTATGCAATCATTTTGTTTAATGATCACATAAATACGCACTGTACAAGATATACACACAAATTGATATTAATTTAAAACAAAACACTCACACAATAAAGTTTAGTTTGTATATTAGTCATTTGTTTTTTTACCAAACAAATAAAATTTGTGTTTTGTTTGATGTAAAACAAAATGTTTGTTTCGTTATGTAAACAAACATCGAGGTGTTTTGTTTGCGTTTGTTTATTTTCTGCACTTGCTAATATCGCATTCTATTTAACGGAAATTTATGCGCGTTTTTCCTGAAACAGGTTCAGTGAGGTAAACGCAATTTGCAGTAAAGACTGTAAAAGTATTATAAGATAGGATAAACAGGGGGGCTGAGATGGACACGCAGATAGTCCGGACGCGCTCTCGGATGAAATATTCCAAGCCGGCGCTCACTAACAGCATGTTGATTAACCATTAAAGAAGCGTTTAGATCTGTATCCCGATGTGCATTACGGCGCACAAAACAACGAATTCGCGCGCTAGCACAACGCCGCAGCTTCTTTGGATATCAACGAAACAACTAACGCCGACATCCTTCTATTTTAGTATTTAAAACGATAGTTTCACAACGAGATGAGTTTTCATTGCAAACACAACGCTGGCTGCGCTTTTGTCAATAATGTGTAAATTTCGATGCAAATGAGTGCAATGACGATGAAAGATTTCTTCTCAACTCACCCCCAACATACACCAACACTAAAACGCGTAAAATTCACGTTGGAATTCAACGTTTTGTTATTTAAAGAAATTAAAACTTGGAAGAAGAACGTTTGCTTATGATTACGATTATCGTCATCGTACATTCAGGTTAGAATGATGCTCATTAAGTTGATGAGACTTGATATGGTTTGCAGCTTCAAAGTCTCGCTCGTATCGTGGAGGTGGCGAAATAGAAGAAGCTGTGGTAACGCAAGGTGGTAAAGGTGAAACTTCATTTAACGATTTCTATTAACGACACTATGAAATTGCAAACCCACCATTCTTCTGCTTACCGTGCCTGGTTTGAATGAGGACTAAAAGTGTGCGAAAATGTGCGAAAGTGTGCGCAAAGCTTAAATCCACCCCGTTGCAACTAAAATCTCGGTGAATAAATGAAAATGTTCGTTCGCGTTTGCTATGCTATGCAATGCTATGCTATGCAACGAGAGAGTTTGGTGTCAGGACAACCACCTACTATGTTTTCATTTCGTCTAAAGTCTAAACAGATTAACGTATGTATATTATCTAATAAAACTCGATGTGGTTCACGCTTTATAATGCGCTGGAAAAGTGGAAAGTGGGAAGTAGAAATGTGCAGATATTAAAAACTATTTGAGGATAAACAAAACAGATTAATATCAAAGAGATACCATTCTGGTTAGTTACAAAATATTTACTAAACACCACCAAAACGATAAAAATTAAGGATTGGGAATCTATGTGAATTGTGAAGTTAAAAATGCATGGAAAATTTACTTAAAGTCAAAATATCTGCTGAACCAGTTGAGTCGGGTACATCAACTTATACTCCACTGATAGTTCAACTCAATACCTGTCGAATGGTGTAATGCAAAATTAAATTTTAGGGGTTTTGATATCGGCAATTAGAATCTTAATTTGCGGCGCGGACATTCTATTGATTAACCTCGCGGATAGGTGGATATGTTTGGACACCCTGGGAAAAGAAAGATAATTTCTTATCTCAGTTTCTACACTCACTAAAACAGCATCTCATTCCAAGTCTTTACTAGGTTATTAGTGGTGAATTTACCACCTACTTGTCAATTTTCCAAAATTTTATGAAAAGAATAAAAATAAACCTGTCATTGTTTTGTTATTTTTCATTATTTGGTTTTCTTTTCTTATTTCTATGACGTCTGCTGTAGTTATGTTTCTAAAATATATAAACACGTCTAAGGTCTTTGCCGCTGAACCAACTCTTGGCGCTCTGCCGCAAGGACTATTTATTAACTAGTCCTGTCAGCTTGTTCGATTAGATGGGCTCTCTCCAGCGCATACGCTTGACTTGTTTATTAACACCGTATACGTCATAAATGAAATGATTTGTGTTTATTAAAACTTCGGGGCGAACCATCACCAACCATTCCAAGGCATCCACAGTACCTCCACAATTTTTCGATTCCACAATTCGTTTTAATTAAAAACCATCGAAAAATTCGTCGTTCGTCGTTTTTATTACTCTGACTTTTATCTCAACCCGCAGCCCGCTCTTCACCTCCCACCATCACAACCAGCAATCTCTTAAGAAATCGTATAATATATAAAAATTATTTGACATATGACAGTTTTATATAAATATATATTTTGAATATTCTGCAAATATTTTCAGCCAAACATTGAAGAAGCACATGGTCTTGCATACTGGCAAGCCGTTCAAATGCGAGCATCCCGGCTGCATTCACATGGCGCGGACACCTGCCGACCTCAGGGTACACCACCGAGGCACGCATTCGACGGAGATGAGCTTTCGATGCGACCGATGCGATTATCGCGGCAAGTCCAAGCAGCAACTGAAGAGGTCAGTAGCTGGGCCGCAGTGCGGTATTGTAATATAACACGGATTGGCGACCTCCGCGCGTCTCCGCCACTCTCACACACAGACGCGACACACGCGCAGATAAATTAAACAAACACCACGCCGAGCACGGTCGCGCTTAATTGACAGGAGCAGAAAGCTTCGGACTGCGTCTCCTGCGTCTCTTGCGTTTCGCGTAATTAATGTCCTTATCTATCCACAATCACCTAACAACTCTTCTCCCATTCTCCTGATTCTCCCTGTTCTGCTCGTCGGTTGTGTGCACTGTGTACTGTGCTCTTCTTCGTTGCGTCCACCCAATGAACAGTAAACGCAGTAATCTTTAAACGCAGCGCGCTGCTTTGCTTCTATTTAATCGCTTCACCTTTTTTTCGGTACTTTATTGGCATTCCAAGCCGGCTAAATTAACTACAAACTTACTACAAACACGTAAATCGTGTTACAACAATGCACAAACAAAACACAAACAAAACAAATACAACTTTTGGGGTTTTGTTTTCTTTCAATGCACAATAAACATATCAATACCATTTTTGTTTTTTTGTTTGTTTTGCATTGCAAGTCTGAGTAGGTTGGCTTTGGAAACAAAACACAACAAACAAAAAAAGCAATAACGTGAAAATGTTTGCTTGCAATGTTGCATTTTATGATTTTTCTAGACATGCGACGATCCATGAATACGTTAAGAAGTATCAATGCTCTCGTTGCTCATTTACGTGCCGATTGGCGTTCCATCTGCGTCGGCATGAGCGCATCCACACCGGATCGAAGCCATTCGCCTGTCCTCATTGCGACTACAGATGCAATAATTTGGTGAGTAAAAAGTTTCTTTCCGTGTGCAAATTGCACAACCCTCCCACAACCTAGCCAACCAAGAAACCCTAACAGAACCTAGCCAACAATGTGCAACCGTCAAATATACATACAAATGTATAATATTCCGATATATCCCAGGATACTAGTAAAACCGTAAAGTTTAACGTGGTGTACAACAAAATACAACCTTTTTTTAAATGTTTTAGGAAAATTTACGAAAACACGTCTTGTCAACAAACAAACATCCGGGTAAATGCATATACGAATGCAAGTTGTGCGAGACCGACAACGACGAGGAACAGTATTCTGGAAACTTTGCAAAAGATTTCAAAGTACATTTACTCTCAGCACATGGTGATGTGTTCGGATCAGTCGACGAGGCGGCTAGCTATATAGCCGGCATCTATGATTCCATCGAAGATGTCGCATCGGCGGCGAGGGCAGCGTTGTCTCAGACCGAGCCGTCCACGTCAGCAATGTCGAATAAAATTAATCCCAGGATGCTCGACGACGAAGTTGACGACGTTGCACCAACTTCCAATTCTGCAGCGTTAATTTCACCAGCGGAAACCTTTGAGACTAAGACACACCAGCAGCATTCCGCAGAACACCAAAGCCATGAAGACCATGAAGACGAAGATCAGGAACAGCAGGAGGAATTGTTCCCAATGTATATAATCGCCAAAGATGGGGTTTACCTCGATAAGGAATCCTGGTGCGAGGTTGGCAATTTTGATGTGGAAGAATCCGGTGCTTTGGTTTCTTTTAATGAAGATCCCGATCAAGGACCAGAACCGTTATTCCAAGAACATTTTCCATAATTTTTTTACAATTTAAATTTGATATTGTATTTGTTAGAAGTAAGGGTGTTTCAATCAAGAACGGAAATCAATCACCCTCTATTCTCGCCGCAGCTGTAGATCATATTTACGGCGGGTGATTACAGGTTTTCCTCGTGATTTATATCACCGGGAGGAGCCGCATTGACGCAGCGCCATCTTGCAGTAGTGATATACTACGTACCGACACGCCACTGACGTCTATCAAGGCCCTACACACTATAATTATACGTTTTCCAATTATTGCATTTCTAATTTCTCACAACCGTACAAACCCCCACATACATAACCACAAACCACTCTTACGTTTTCAATTTTCTTGCCTTCATTGTACAAATCAATATTTTGTTTGCTTTTAAGCAACCACTCAAAAGGCATACTTCCTGAACGCTTTAACTGAACCAGCAAACACGCACACGAACGTCACACAACATGAATTACAATCAGATTACATATGAATTATTTGATTGGCCATCAATTAAATTATGCGAATATAAAAATAACATTCAACCCAACCCAGCTGCGGTGTCACAGGTGAACTTACAACAACTTACAACTTGTTTTTTCTTTGTATTCTTCTTCAGAACAACGACATCACAACATAAGCGTCCATAAAATTAAGAAAAAATATTATACATCAATCGCCGTTTGTGATTGTTAATAGCATTTCTTCGCTGTTACATCGTGAGACGTCAAGCTGAGCTCTTCGTCTTCGATTAGAAATTAACAGATTATTATTTTATGGCTGTGCTTAAAGGAGCCAGTATAGCAAATTAATTTTGAGAATCAAACCAATTGGAATTTAATAATAAACGTGTATTATAAATATTAGATAGATATAAATATTCAAATGGTGATTATGTGCGTTTGTGTTTCATTTCAAATGTCTTCCACGTCCCGCAACGAAAATAACTCCTTTCATCTCCCATGTTGTCGAACATAAAACTTTAACGTCTCAATTAAACGCCCGTGAATGATGTTTTTACCTTAAATTTGTCAACGCGTTGTGTACTTTGACAAATAAATTTTGATAGTTTGATAGTTCAACATGCGTTTCGTAATATTATTAACAATTTTATGTGTTTCTAAAATACTTACTTAACAACGATTTCGTTTTTCTGTTTCTCATTAACTAAATCCACAACAAAATAGTATTGAAAAATATAAAAACACATAAGTTGCATCTGTCTCTCTCGCACTTATTGGGATTTAACATATAAGACCTTATGAGTGCGAGTGAGACAGATTTATATCTTTTGGCGATGTTTGAGAAAAAATGTGTAAGAATCAAATTTGTTTGTGTGTTTGTTAATTAAGAGATAAACCGAAATTTATTTCGATCAGGGAGAGGGTGCGCGGCTTTTTGTTGGGTTGAATGTTTAACTTTTCGGACATTCGACTAACATAAAACGAAATAATCGTAAAGTTTTGATTGCGTGATTTTTAAATGATTGCACAACACAAGCGGGCGGCGTATAGTTGATACTCTGGGGTGTCGCTTGCATCGCTCGACAAACGAAATAGCGCATGTTGTGTACATGTTATCGCAAAACGCGCGTTGGTGGTGGACAAAAGAGACAACAGCACACATGCCAGACATGCACACATGCGAGATACGCCGAGGAACATCGCTAATGGGCAAGTTTTAATGCTCGTTAACTCACATCTTTATTAGCTCCGTATGCACAACTATATCTAAAATTACGTACTCATTACGTTGCCGGACAAGTATGCAACCAAATCTACAATTATTAGTAATTCCTATACCTAAATAACATTTGTTTCGCGTGTTTTTTCTTTTGTTTTGTTTGTTTGTGGTCGGGATATTTAATGTTTAACATTCAGTTGGCGTGTTGGCGAATTTGCCGATTTACGATCGGGGGTACCATTGAGTGATTTAAAGAATTAAAGCACAATCAAGTGAATAAATGGGGACAAAAAGCAGATAAATAGTGTGTGCGTGTATGTGCCGCGGAGGCCATCCATCAGCGCCACACCACCTGACCGAGCTTGATCATACAAATTGCCTCATTTCGGGGCGCTCCGAAAACGAACAACAGTCCGCGGCGCGCTGGAGACGCACGGACATTTCTGATATATTTATCGTTTTCTCCCGGTCCTGACTTATTCGACTCCCCGTATCGTTGCATATTTTAAGATCCCCCGAAAACAATTTCTTCGAATACGTGTTGTGTGTGTTTACGATTTCGGCCGATGCGCGCACACAATGCATTCGTCTCGAGCCCTCAAGACCTATCACTTTGAAAAAAGCCCATGTTGTGTGGTGTATTCTTACTGTACGCGCGTGTTTCTACTCCTTCTTTTCTACATCTTGCGATGGATGAGCTGGTTGGTGCATTTCGAGACCAATGCGCCATATTGTCGATGGTTCTTGGAGCGCGCGCGAGCCCAAATGATTGACAGGACAACAGCCGGCACAAAACAGCGAATAAGAAACGATAATATTTTACATCGCGCACACACAAACCGTTCTGCGTTCGTTCTTCACAGCGGAGACCACTCAAACTGGTTATTTATGCCATTTGTGCACGGCAAAGATTAGCCAAAGCTAAAGCCATATTGGTCTGTCGTCGAATGAGAAACTATACAAGTAATTCACAAACAAAACACAAACAAACAAAGGAAAACAAAAAAAAACACAAAAAACAAAAATATGTTTACATGTTTACAAACTTGAACTGAAAATCAAAAGAAAACAATTGAAGTAAAACAGATTTTGTTTAACAAACAAATCTTTAATACCTTTATACACAACCTTTTGTTCTTGAGGCGCAGTAGAAATAAATGAACGTCATAATTTTCCGCCATTAATGACGAACTCACACGAAAGTGCGTTTTTAATTTAAGTCCACCTGTCTCTTAAATTGTCCGATACATCGACGCAAATGACCGACCCGTTATTAATTTATACTTTAATGTATCCTTTAGTCGCGTAATTTATTTGCGCACGGCGCGCACAAATAAAATAATCGCGGTGTGCGCGTTTAATATCGAAAAAATAAATAAATTCAGCGCTTTATTCGCGTTCCGAGCAAAATTAATGAGAATTTAAAAGGATCACGTTTGTTTCGTCCCCTCCGCTTAGGTCGCGCACGTTTTAATATTAAAATTAATTATTATATTGAGTAAACACGGCGATCTGCTATATCGTCGACTTATTGGGTGATTAAACCGAAACGAGGGAATTTCACGTTTTTCGATTTCGTACTAAAACTAAGTAATGTCTTCGGTGCGTAAAGTACGCACCAAGGTAATTTTCGTTCGCACGGACACCGAACGAAAATAGGGTGTACACGGTGGTGTATCGAGAAAGAGTTATTTAAAGTGACAGCTCCCTATGTAGCAGTTGTAATTGGGCAGAAGTGGGTTCTGCATAATGTACAACCTGTTTCTCGTAAATCTCGTTTAATCTGGCCGGCGAAAGAGGACGACCAGATCGGCGTTAAATAATAAAGGAGCAGGAGGGATGGACATGCAGGTTGTAGACAACTGAACTACCACCAGAGTGACCAGTGGAACGCACCGAAATGTACCAGAGTGTAGAAATTAAGAGGAATACGTGGTGAAGAAACGCGTTGACGGGATGACGGGTGTCGTATGGAATTTCCATTTTGCGTTCGATATGAGGATTCTGGATTCGCAATTATCTCCTCTTGCTGTGTGAGAGTTTCGCGTCGATGCAGCGACGTGAAATCGGACTCGGGATGCAATAAGGTCTTTAAATGTGCATTTTATTAGTTCGATACTTTTGAAGCTTAATGCCGCCACATGGATTTGCTGCGATCGCCACTTAGCATGCGTCTGATGCGTCAATTTTGTAAATTGATTTACTAACAACTAAGCGTTTTAAACTCGTTTTAAACGTTTGAGGATTGACTTTACCGAAGGAATGCAGAATGAGGTAAAAGGTAAAACGTAAAACAAAAAAACAAAACACGCAAAACAAAAAAAAACAGAAACAAACAAAGCTTGAAAGCTTTCAAAACAAACACACCTTATTTGTTTCGGGTTGTTTTGTTTTTTGAAGGCCACCATAACATTTTTATAAAATCAAATTGACTTTTTGCTCAAACAATATTTTAGTGCTATTAAAATATTATGTAGTTTGATTTATGGAAAAAAAAATTAAACGGTTTAATTGTTGATTTTACTACAGCGCCATCTATATTCTATGGGATTAATGCGAGTAAAAAAATTTAAAAAAACGCCGCACAGCCGCCATTTTGAAATAAATAGCTTCGAAGAAATTACTGTAATTACTCACTACTACTATTTTTTGATGTCTAACCTCAAAGTGACCCAACATTTGTCACTTTTATTAACTAAAAACTACCATTCCTTATGGCAATATGGAAAAAAGATCCTAACCAAAGTTGTAGATAATTTAATGTATAACATTTTATGTTAGTAACTTTTTTTGATAAATCGCACCAATTTTTGTCAAATCAACAAAAAGTAAAAAATAACAAAATTTATCTTGCATCAATAACTAACCCTTGTTGGTTTGTTGCATTTTAGAACAACAAGAAAATGGAGTCTTAAAGATATTTATGTTTACCCAACGAAAGTAAAAAAACGCGTAAAATCTTCACCACATCGTGTCTACGAAGGCATTCGTTTGTTCTTCATCTACACATCTACATCTGCAAGAAACGGTGAAGTAACCAAAGTAACACCAATGCACCGCCCCGCATTACACCGTGTTCAAAGCTCGCAAAAGGCATTTAAACGCATCTCAGATCAAGTGAAAACAAAAGCGCGAGCACACTTTGCAGCTTCTCTTCTCTTCTTGGTGCTTGGCGTTCGCTTCAAGTGAAAGATTCACAATGCAATTTATATAATGCGCCGCGTTCGTCATGCATCGCGCGCCGTCCGCGGCCGAAACAATGGCCCCGCCGAACGGCAAGACAACCAGTATATCAAGACGCGCAATAAATCCTACGGCTCCCGCTACAAAAACACGCATCTTTACCTATGCTAACATCCAGATTAATGCCTATGCCTGCTAGTCATTTGCATTATGTATGTTTATATATTTCGTTTCACCTCCTTCTTCTTTCTTCCACGCTCGTGAAGAGTTTCGTTTCGTTCGCGCTGCGTGGCTTTGTGTGCGCCAGAACTGTGCGTTCATATTGAGACATTATTTCTTAAATTATCGACTCCACCACCGGCCTGTGTTGTATTTGCGCGTCCAGCGTATACAACTATATTCGAAATGTTTAAAGAGTTTAAATGACATACGCATTTGCATGAAATTTACATGAATTATGTGCAATTACTTTGGATACGTTTTCATTTAGACCTATAGTCAATAAACCAACTCAAAACTGACTGAAACTATCAATAAATTGACATATCTAAAGAATAACAGTTTTGGAAAATTAAAATTTAACCTGCAAATATAAAATATTTAATTTTATATGTGTAGTCATGTTTTCCCGCCATTTTTAGGCTGTAACTCCGCCATTTTTAATGGTACCAGTACCAAATTAGTAGTTTTATACAACTACTGTTTTAAAAATTTAAATTTCAAGCTCACAATTTAAAATATCTGAGGTTAAAGTAATATATTTAATTTTATATCTGTAGTTATGATTTCCCGCCATTTTTTGACTGTAACTCCGCCATTTTTAATGCTACCATTACCAAATAATTAATATAAATAAACAATCAGTTGCTTTATAAGTCCATCGTTGGGAAAAATTAAAATTCGACCTGTACAATCAAGATATTTGAGGTTAAAGTGAAATATTTAGTTTTAAGCGTGTTGCAATGTTTTCCCGCCATTTTTTGACTGTAACTCCGCCATTTTTAATGCTACCACTACCAAATTAATACTATAAATAAACAATTAGTAGTTTTATAGAACTACAATTTTGAAAATTTAAATTTCAAGCTCAGAATTTGAAATATCTGAGGTTAAAGTAATATATTTAATTTTATGTCTGTAGTTAAGTTTTCCCGCCATTTTTTGACTGTAACTCCGCCATTGTAAAAATTTCCTTTACCATATTTGTGTAAAAAATTAAACAATTAACCAATTTCCTAAATAAATTTCCAAACATTTGAAAATTCAAACCCATTACTCGTTACTTTGTTTTGTCAAACAAATCAAGCCGAATAATGTGCTTTAGTCTCGTCCTTTTCGTCCTTTTGGCCGCTGCTGTCGTCTCGCTATCTTACTAATGACCACAGCACTTAGCACAGCATCATCATCAGCAATGCAGATTATGCATTTTCATCGATTAATTAAGCGAAATTAAATTAAAAACCAAAAAAACTGTCCTACCTTATTCCGTTTGCTGTTTTATTCTGCGAAATCGGCTGGGGGGCTTAACATTCCAATGGACCAGCCGTACCGGTCGTTATTCACGATCATGGTGATTATTGATGGATTCTGGAAAAATGAATAAAATGTAAATTGTGTACTTACTTGAAGAATTCTGCAAATAACTGACAAATGATGCATTTTATTAATATGTATATCATCGCGCATCAGTGCGGATCAGCGGGTTAAATTTATCGTTATAGTGTGGTTATATTTCTCAGTATGTACTATAAATTATAAAATTACAGTGTGTAATGAGCAAGTGAAGAAGCATTAAATATTTGCTTCGAAAACTTGATCGTTTTACATAAATTATCGTGTTACAACGAAAACAGTGTTTTATTGCATTAAATGTCAAATTTTTATTGTTTATATCTGGGATATAAATAAATTGTAATGACAAATGTTATTTGGAGGAACCTAACCTACAATTTCCGTTAACAATTTTTTGATAGGTGGCACCACTTTCGACTAAATCACGATTTTATCTTCAAAAATTAAATCAACACCACTGTTTTCCATGTTTCAAACACTAAAAACTGAGAGTAATAATAAAAATATCAAAAAATGTTTACAACAAAACTTATTACTAATGACCTGACTAAAATTTATCGTAGTTACTTTTTTAATAGATGGCGCCACTTTTGCATAAATCGCCTATAACCTCCGAAATACTAGTTTTGTAAAAAACTTAAGGTTAAGGTTAATTCCAAAACTTGAAACTAAACTATCAATAGCAATCAATATCAACATTCAACGATGATGATGAGTTGATGGGATAGTTTTCCGAGCTATTTTTGTTTACTTCACACTCACTCACACACCCATTCGACTTAACTAAGTTAACTTTGCAAACTATGTGTCACTGTATTCGTGTCGTACAGTCGCAGGCTGTAGCAGGCTGTCGCCTGCTCAGTCACATGCATAATCAATACAAATAGTGGTCGTTTGCATAATTCGGCGATAAAAGTCCGGACTGCTTTAGACTTCGGCGCGACATCATTGTCCCTGTCAATCTTATATCACGCGCTAACTGGATCCCGACTACCTCCGCATCGTTGCACCGCGCTAATAAACATTTCGAATTCCATTACAATAAACTCGCTTTAATTTGACAATGCGTGTGTCTATGTGTTATTAACAAATCAGTCCGTTACAAACCTAACCGCGCTTCTTTTTTTTCAAA
>JARJDS010041784.1:3805221-3819036 GCA_030264155.1 Atheta pasadenae
CAAACAAATATTGTTTTTCGTTGTTTGTATCGTCGCTGTCGGTAATATCGGCACGATAATGACTTTCTTTTGTTTATCGACAACAAATTTATTTAGTATCATGTTAGCCGTGCGTTTCAAACAAAGCCTTCTTGATATTTATTAGTTTTTCGTCGTGTTTTGTTTCGTATTTATTCGCCGCAGCAGTAGGAAGTTGGCATCTCTTGGCAATGTGCGGCGACAGCGCGGGCGTTTTGTTATAACTTTGATTATAAGTTTTTATTTTAGTTTACTATCCGTTGAGAGTTTTTGTGTGAATTTCCATCTCTAGCGATGCTGTGTGCGGGCGGCTCTCTCATAATATTTATTTAGTTATCATGATGTTACCGTGCTACCACCGTGTTGACTGTTCGGTGTTAAGTTTAATCGGTTTGAAGCTTTGCTACGCATAATTAGTTTTAATTTGTTCGCGTACTCAGCGTTTTCGTCTAATAATTTATTAATTGTGTTATAATTAATGTGTGTGAATGCAATTGGTTAGTTTTTGACTTGTTAACAATGACTACCAGCACTGCAATGAAGTTTTTTCTGGAGAAGGTTAATGTTTACCTAATTATTATTTGTGTTTTAATGTGATGTGTTGGTGGATTTTTGATTTGTGTATTTATTTTTGATTGTTCTTTTTAGACGCTACATCGATCTGAATCGATGGTTTCGATATGTTTTCGATCGTTGATTGGGTTCATCAACGACGACAACTTTGAAGGATTCCAGAACTTTCTGCAAGGCAAACAAGTACAGATTGACGATCGCGATGAGGTAATAATGGAAATTTTAGGATTTTCTGAGTTAAAACACCTTAGTCATTATATAAATTTACTTAGGATTATATATAGGCAACTTTTTATACTTATTTGTTGTTTTGTGGTAAAAATTTTCGGGTAGTTGCGACTAGCCAAGAATTTGCACTCTACATTTTTCGTGCTCTTTAACGGGCTCCTCCCATTTCTGTGATTCGCTAGGGGCAGATGGTGACTGCGACTCCGCCCATTACTTGCGAACCATTCCTTGCGTTGCACATTACGCTTATTTGTAAATAATGTAATTTTGTTATTAATTTAGAATGGAACGACAGCACTTATGGTTGCTGCGTCGAAAGGACGAACTCGTTTCGTCCGGGAACTGCTTGAAATGGGCGCAGATCAAAATGCAGCGGACGCTGATAACTGGTCAGCGTTACTATGCGCTGCCAAAGAAGGCCACACCGATATTTGCTGTTTATTGTTAGAAAACAATGCAGAAGTTGAACATCGTGATATGGTTAGTGCATGACTTATTTCTACATAATCTAACCTGACTTAACCTAACTTAATGTACTTTCCTAACTAACTAAATTAATAAATTTAAGGGCGGTTGGTCTGCATTAATGTGGGCGACGTACAAAGGACGCCTGGACGTGCTTAATCTGTTGCTGGACAACAAAGCAGACGTCAATGCGCATGGCAATTACCACATTTCTGGTTTATTATGGGCGTCGGGGCGTGGTTACACACAAATAGTTGAATCTTTACTCAATCATGGTGCTAAAGTCAATATGGGGGATAAATATGGCACCACCGCGTTAATTTGGGCTGCGAGAAAAGGACACACTGATATTGTGCGATTGTTATTAAGATCAGGTTGGTAACCCTGAATACGCGCCATTTTATTTTTTTCCAAATATTAATTTATTAAAAATTTGTTAGGAGCAAATGTTGATACAGCTGGTATGTATTCATGGACAGCATTATTGGTCGCCACTCAAGGCAATCACATTGATATCGTTAATTTATTATTGGAATACAAACCGAATGTGAATGCCCTTGATAAGGACGGTTGCTCAGCGTTGACCATCGCTTGTAAAGAAGGTTACTACGAAATAGCAACAGCTTTAATGGCCAGTAATGCTTACATTAATATTCAGGTAATTAACTCATTATCGAGTTATCAAATTATTTTTTTTATATTAAAAAAATTTGATAATACACAGGATCGTTCTGGTGATACAAACCTCATCCACGCTGTCAAAGGTGGTCATCGTGGTGTGGTCGAAGCTTTACTAAAAAAATACGCAGACGTCGACGTGGCCGGCAAAGAACGTAAAACGGCAACGTATGTTGCTGTTGAAAAAGGCAACAATAACATTGTCAAAATGATATTGTCCGCTAACCCTGACTTGGAGTTAGCGAACAAAGAAGGTGACACACCGCTATTGAAAGCTGTGCGTTGCCGCAATGCAGAAGTAGTTCAACTATTACTAGATAAAAAGGCAAAAGTCGGCGCAGCAGATAAAAAGGGCGACACTGCATTACACATTGCAATGCGTGCTAGGTCAAAAGGTATTGTCGAGATATTACTCCGCAACCCAAAGCACAGTCATTTATTGTACAGACCCAACCGAACCGGGGAAACTCCGTATAATATTGATATCAACCACCAAAAAACAATCCTTGGGCAAATTTTCGGCGCGCGTAGATTGAATACCAACGAAGACAACGAAAATATGTTAGGTTATGATTTGTACAGTTCGGCCCTGGCTGATGTGTTGAGCGAACCGTCGTTGTCAATGCCAATTACGGTTGGGTTGTACGCAAAATGGGGCAGTGGTAAGTCGTTTTTACTCAACAAACTACGCGAGGAAATGAAGAATTTCGCACGGCAATGGATTGATCCCGTGTTTCAATTCACGCCATTGTTGTTTTTGATTATACTCCACGTCGCGTTAATTATCGGAACTATTGTAGGTTTGTCAGCGTTTGATTGGCAGTCAGGTTTGAGCGTTGGACTTGGTGTTTTGTTTGTTTCGTACATCATACTCGCGTTTGTTTGGTTCGCTAGTAAGCGCTACGATTGGGATTGGCCGTATAATTTCAACACTAAGTTAACGACTAAGTTAAATAATTTTAAATTGATTCTACAAATACTGTTCTGTCATCCGCCTGGTGCGCCAGCGCACGATTCTATCTCTGCGCAACCTATAAGATTCTACTTTACTGATCAAACCAGGGTAAGCAGCACTACAGGGGGTGAAAATTCTGTGGTACAAATGATTGGTTCACTATACGATGCAATCGAAAACGATTACGGATCTGTCGTCACTCGTTTATATCGTGCGTTTAAACCGCGAGCGTTAAAGTCTTCGTCAACATGGCGCTGGCGTAAATTGTGTTGCCTACCTTATGTCATCGTGTTTGAAACGATGTTCATCTTTTTCCTGATGGGAATTAGCGCGTTAGTTGTGTTTTTATTTCGGTATAACCAACAACAAAGTAGCGACACGCAAGAAATAGCCGGCGTTATGACTTTGCAAGTGATTTTAATTATAGCTGCGTTTATGTTAGGCATTTCGGTGTTGGCGAATTTATACACGTGGAGTAAAATGTTTGCGTCGTTGATTTTTTCTCAAAGACGCCATTTGCAACGCACTATTTCGAGGTTAGATACGTTGAAGTCTGAAGGGTTTTTGCAAGCGTTACGGTATGAGGTGAATTTAATGAAGGATATGGTAAAGTGTTTGGATTCTTTGTCGTCGCAACAAACTAGACTTGTTATTGTTGTTGATGGGTTGGACAGTAGCGAGCAGGATAAAGTCTTGTTAGTTCTGGATGCAGTGCATATGCTGTTTTCGGACGCTAACTCGCCGTTTATTGTCATCCTTGCGATTGATCCCCACGTAATCTCTAAAGCGGTGGAAATGAATTCAAGACGGTTGTTTAGTGAGAGTAATATTGGCGGACATGGGTATTTGAATAATATGGTTCACTTGCCGTTTTATTTACAAAATTCTGGTTTGCGGAAATTCAAAGAAGCGCAAAAGACTGCGCTTGCGCATAGGAAAAATGCGTTTCAATCTGCTTCAAATGATGACAGTTTAAGCGTAACAGGACGATCTGTAAGTTTTTTTTCCTGATTTTACAGAATGGCAATTAATTTTTAAACGTGAAACAATTTACAGTTATCGGCACGTCGTTTATCTTCCGAAAACGCTTTGATGTCTTCAACAGAAAAGTTATCTTCTAAGTTTGGTGGTCGGAAAGGATCGCGGAAGTTGAAAGGATCAGAATCTATTGCTAGTTCAATTGGTTCGAACTTAAATCGCATAGGGGGCGCACAAGATCTTACGAAAATGCTTTTGACCGACGATTACTTTAGTGATGTGAATCCCAGATCAATGAGAAGGCTAATGAATGTGGTGTACATCACTGGTAGGTTGCTCAAAGCTTTCCAAATTGATTTTTCGTGGTATCGCTTGGCGTCTTGGATTAATATCACTGAACAATGGCCGTTTAGAACTTCATGGATTATTTATCATTATGATTTATTTGAAGACACAATGGAAGATAACTTTTCACTGAAAGCTGTTTATGATAAGTACGCATTTAAAAACATAACCTGAGTTTTTTATTAATTTAATTCATTTTAGAGTGCGACCAAGTATTCCAACTATTAAAGATGTGGAACCATTGTTGGAACTTGATAGGGACGAACGCAAATTTGATTTCTTTTTAACTTATCATAAATCAACACTGTTAATCAGTGATTTAAAGATTTTCCTACCTTTTACGATCAATTTAGATCCTTATTTAAAAAAAGTTATTAAAGGTAAGTTTAGTAATATCGTAATTTGGATTTTTTATTGTTAAGTTAAAATGTTGTTAAAATTATAGAGGAATCTCAAGGTTATACTGATCCTAACAAAGTATTACCATCTTATCGCAATATGAATCAATCCATGGGTCAAAATGTGTCTTGGTCTCAAAGCGCTTCTGATTGGTCGGCACAACGTCATCCATTATCACGTCGTCAGCGTAGTATTGGACGAGCGCAAGCTACAACGTCAATGCCAGTCCCAATGCCGATGTATCCACAAAATTCTTGGCAACCATGGGGTGAACATCTTTCCATGCATCAACAATCACCAATTCCACAATATCCAATCTCAAGTTTGTCATCTGATTTTCTGGACTCGAAATTATCTATTATGAATGTAGATGGTGTGTGTAAACTGCTGGAAAAGATGCAGGATGAGTTTGCGCCGGGTACTTTACGTGATTATCAAGATATAGTACGCCAGAACAATCTCAACGGGCGGGTTTTGTTGCACTGCGATTTGGGGGATTTGAAGAAAATATTGAATATGACTTTCGGCGATTGGGAGATGTTTAAAGTTGTTATCGTTCAATTAAGAGAACATGAATTAACTCAGGTTGTACGGCAAGATGAAGCTAAAAACGTGAGGTTTAGTATTGGTTCGAATCAATTACCAAGTGGTAATCATCAAGAACGCAAAGGTATAACAAGTTATAAATGTTATTCAGTTGAAATTTGAGGTTATGGGAATTTTTATTTTGGTATTTTTAGGATCAACAAAAAGCGATAGAGGTGAACGTGAAGAATCTAAAATACAAAACGATGTGCAGACTCAAAGGTCAAAACAAAGCGTAATAGAAAAACAGGTACAGGTTTTTTTAAAGAAATTCATAAAAACTAGACGAGGGGAATAACTGGTTTATATGTCACTTTTATTTTCTTTGTTCAATCAGTTATTACCTAACTAAAACTTTACTTTACCAATGCTATAGTTAACTATAAATTAATGCTTCTTTCTTCTTAATTTCTGCTTTCTTAATCTAATTGCTTGGGTGGTGGGATAGTATCAGGTAAACTTCTGTGTGGTTTATATAAAAAGAAGTTATGTAACTGAACATTAACCTTAAAAACAATTTTAGGTAACCCTTGAAGAACAAATGATTTGCGGCGCGCTGCAAACGTTGAACGAGGAAGCTTGCGAAGATGTTTTGGAGGAAGCCGAAGATAATCCCGACATGATGGATGGCGACATCCCACGCACGTGTGTCATTCATCCAAGTCCAGATAGCTCACAAGGTGAAGACCAGCAACATAAACCTAAGCTTCTTAATGAATCCTCGATGGGTGCGAACGTGTTTAATCTAATCACGAAAGCGGGCGATTATGTCGAACCTAATATTATGGTACAGATGCACAACGTGTCTGTGAGCGGCTCGGACAAAGAATAGAACAAACAATCCAATTTAAACCTCACCTAACCTTAAATGAAAACTATTGATATTGATTGCAATTATTTACCAAACAAAAATAAGTATTATGTGTGCGTAGAAAGTATTTTCAGCCAGCTGGGGAGCCATTAAGTGCCATAAATGTTGTGATATTTTAACATTAGATAAGCCTGCCAGTTGTATTTCTTGAAAAGTTCCACAATTCCATACAAACTTTGATCGTTTTAGATTAGATTTTGAAGTTTTAAATTTACTGAATGTATTTGTTGATGTGTCTAGTATTTCGATTTGTTGTTTAGTTCCTATGTTTATGTTCCTCTTGAAACAAAATGGCGCCAATAACAAAATACATTTGGATAATGTGTCAACCAAACTTAAATCCATCATTCAATCCAGCAAAATTGTACAGAACCTTTTGCATGATTTATTTATTAAACGAATGATTGTTGTACACTTTGATTTTATTTGATGTAGTTTAGAATTGTTTAGAATGTCGTTGTTGTGTTTTGTACTAATAGAAACTTAGTATTTGTTGTTATTAAATTATTAACTTAATAATTAAGCACTTCCGGTAATTATTGATGATAAAACATTTAAATAATTGGATTTACAGTACCATAATAGTAGGTTTTGGCTTTATCGTTTTTCGTTGTTTAATTTTGTAATGTGCGGCCATCTTGTTTGTTTTCCGATTACCGAATTTGTATTACGTCAGAAAGGTTGTTTGCACCCGCTATCTCGCGTTTATTTATTTAACTTTAACATACACAACCACCTGTAATTAGTTGTACATAATTAGACCCCGTTGCTTTCTGTCCGTAGAAGGAAACGAAACTGTAAGGTCGCGTGCAAACAGCGCGTGCGGTTTCGGCGAGACAGACTTTGTTATCCTGCAATCATCGCCGATTGGAAGTTGGCAACCGGTGACCATTTCGATATCCGGCCAATCAGAACCGATCAGTGGCGATAGCTCACGATGCAGTAGTCCACGCCTATCGCCTGGTAAATATTTAATTATAATCATTAACCATTTAATGTTATTTACTTGTTTGTACAGTTACCGAACGTCGCAGCAGTATAAAACTGAATAATTTAAAAACCACCGAGACGAAACCGCAGAAACATGTTGTCATTAAACAAACCACACCGGATCCAACGAAACCCAATAATAAGAACACAGTGGTGTATTATGACGTGAAAAAACAAAGACCTACGAGTTTGGTGCTTAAAGAAACGAAAGCGCCATCTAGGAATAGGTCGAAGTCGATTGATAACCCGCGCAGGCACCAGAAAAAACACATCGAGAATATTTTAAAGGAAAAATATTTGTATTCCAATCCGGAGCTGAATGATGGCAGTGATAATGAAAGCACACCGTTAGTTTCGGATAATTCCACGCCCACTAAGTCGCCCGGGTTTGTTCAGTGCCAATCACAAAGCTCGAACAGTTTGGCTCTCTCAATGGCGTCGTTTCAGAGCTGTTCGCCGGAACGACGCGCGAAGAATTTCGATGGCAATTTCTCGGATTCGAGTTGTTCACCTCCGCATAAATCGCGCATGCTTAGTGCGAGTAATATCAGTATTTACAGCAGGAATTCGATAAGCTCTCTTAGCCGTCAAGACGCGGTGGAGTCAGCGGAACATTTAACTGATGTTTACTGCGACCCGCAGAGTAGGGAATAATTTTAATATTTTAGTCAATTAGTACCAGTTTTTATCATATTACTTAATTAATTTTTTGACAGTTTATTTGACATCTAAACATTTATTTTTTTATTTGAATGTTCTTATACTCATCATAAGTATTTATGTTCTTTTTTTATAATTACAGCTAAATTATTATGCACAATATTTTCGGGTTAAAACTTTAAATTAAAACCCCCTCCCATTTGTAAAAGTCGATTATCAGCAGCTGAAATTCCTATCCGGAAGCCGTAGCCATTATCGACTCCTTCATCTCGCTGAAACAAAATTTAAGTTACAGACGGTTCATAACCTCAACTTTAACCTTTAAATTTTTAAGTTTAGAAAATAAATTACCTGCTTAAGATCTGGTCCTCCCCGTGGCGGTTTAGGACTAGCCGCCAAAGCCTTGCGATGTCCTAACTCACTCTTCGCCGGCCATGTTGGAAACATATCAGGATCCATCGGTAAAGGTTTCTCATTAAAATATTGATGTTTAAGCGCATCCTCAGCCGTAATCCGCTGTGCTGGATCGTATGTGAGCAAACTTTTCAATAAATTCATCCCCAATTCCGAAACCGTCGTAAACTTATGCCGTAAATTCGACACAGGATATTCCGTAAACTTCATCTTCATCACTGCCGGTAGTTTATTGAACCCTGTCCAAATTCGTTCATTCGGTGTTCCTAATAACTTAAAAATACGATTCAACTGATCCACCTCGCCTTTGCCAGGAAACAATGCATTCATAAGTAACAACTCAGCGAATATGCAACCCACCGACCAAATATCAATTGGTGTCGAGTATTCTTTAGCACAAAGCAATAATTCCGGTGCTCTGTACCACAACGTAACCACAATCGATGTGTAGGGTTTAAGAGGAGAGCCATACTCACGCGCCAACCCAAAATCACCGACTTTCAAAATACCTTTATGCGAAAGCAACAAATTCGACGTCTTTAAATCGCGATGCAATATCCAATTATCATGTAAATGCGCCACAGCAGTCAATAATTGCTTAAAAATACATTTCAGTTCTCCTGCTGTGAAAGTTTGCTTTTTATGTCGCATTGTTTCCATTAAAGATTTCAGATCATGCTCAACATAATCCATTACAATGAAAATTTTATCCATATTGCTTCCCACTACAATTTCTCGCACTGTTACAATATTAGGATGCTGTCCTTTCAACAAAGTATTAATTTCTCGAAGTGAGGTTATAGGAAAACCTTCTTTTTCGTTTTCCATTTTTAAACGTTTTAACGCGACAATATCCTCAGTTCGCTTGTCCCTAGCCCTGTAAACCACACCATAAGTTCCTTCCTCAATTCTATTGAGGCATTGGAACTCTTCAACTGACCTACAACCCTGTATAGCTGGAAAATATGGCGGTAAATCGTCATCAATTTTCTTAACCGCTTTTTCAACTTCTGCCACTTTCTGCGGTATTTCCGCCTCTGTAGTTTCAGTTTCTTCCGCCGCAGGCTTTACCTCTGAATCTTCATGTACAAATCGTCGTTCTTCATACGAATTTCCATTATCTAATGGACTCGTTGATCTTGATTTATCCGAACGGTAACTTGCAACTGATCTTGACCTTGATCTCGATTGAGATTGTGGCGATCTCGATCGTGATTTAGTGCGTGAATCTCTTTCAAACGAGCGTGATCTACTTCGTACTGAATGCACGGAATGTATTGAACTGCGTTCACTCACACTTTCTTTGGATTCATTATCGTGGACGCTTTCATTGCCAGGATAATCCGAAACATTTTCGATTTCTTCTTCGACCGAATCTGTATTATCCGATAAAACTATATGCTCATCGATTTTCGCTCGTTTGTGCGCTGATAAATCTTCTTCGAGTCGTCGCTTTTGTTTTTCAAGATGGCGGCGTTCACGTAAATCTTTCTGACGTGCCATTTCACGTTCGGCTTCTAGCAGTTTCTCCCGACGTAATTCTTGCTCATTACGTTCTTCTTCAGTTAAATTATCTTCTACCCTATGTGTTCTATGTCTTCTGGTATCTTCTGTGCTTATGTTAATGATATCTTTCACATACATACCAGCTTCGCCTTGAAGTAAATTATCCATGTTCTCTTCCTCATGTTCCATACTTTCGCGATATTTACGATTCATTGTTTCCTTTTCATGGTGATAATATTCATCATCACCTTTGGTGCTGGTTCTTTTACTCAATAATCTAGCTCGTAAGTCATGCAAAGTTTTATCAGCTGCTGACCGACGATCTTCTTCGTATTTTTCACGTTGATGTCTCTCAGACAAACGTCCTTCACGTGATTCACGCTTTTTTTCCTCGTGTTTACGTTCGGAATGTCTTCTCGTCGATGAATCGTCTTTACGTTCGCGGTATGCACGCTCGCTCATATATTGCATTTCTTGGTTGTATAAACTAGCCTCATAATTTGCTTTTTCTTTATAATATCGTTCTTTTTCACGCTGATATGCATCGCGATCTTTTCGATCTCTGTGTTTACTTCTGTGTGCATGTCTTTCATCTCTATGCCTTTCAGGATGTTTGTGATGCCTTTCATGTTCTCTTTTTTTACTTCTTGAACTTTGACCAGCTGGTACATGAACTTGTGGAGGTTTAATATCCAGACCATCCATTGTATCAGGATCTTCTTCAGATAAACTAAAGTAATCAAATTATATGTTTCAATTATTGTTTAGAATTAGATTGCCATGGAAATATAAATAACTTTTATAAAAACAAAACACTGTCATACCTGAAATCCATTATTTCATTTTTCTTTTGCGAATGCTGACGTAATGGACTATGGCGTAACTCGCCGTCTTCACTTTGCTCTTCTTCTGAGCTTTTAAACGACATTTATGGTTTAAATAATAAGAATTCGAAATTAATGTAAAACTTAATACCACAAATTACTAAACGATTAATAAACGTCTTTGAGGTTAAACTTTGTTTGTTACGTTTTTGTGCGTTGTAGAGTCGTGCGCATATACAAAAATAACGCATGCGCACTATTTTATTATTGTAAATTAATTTATTAATAATATTAATTACAAGTATAATACATGTAACCCAATGAAATAATTTAAATATTAATATTGTATTGAATAATTTAATTCATATATTTTAAATAAAGTTATTCTTTGTTGTTAAATTATTTCAAATACTCTACGCGCATGCGCATTTTAATCTGTCATTAACTACAAGCGCCCTCTACACAGTGTTTTTTCTTGTTCTTGTGACATTGTTTGTGAAATCACCATAACCGCGTGGCTGGTGTTTTCCAAGCGCACAGATTTATTAATTGTGTGTTAATTATTTGTTGTTAAATGTTGTAACAATCCGCTCGATAATGGTAAGTACATTAATTATTATAATATTACTATAAACTTGTTTAAAGTTAAAATATTTGCATAGTTTCAATTGTGTTACTAACATAACCTCACAATTACAACGTGGACCACGTTTTGAAAATATTTTTTTATTACAGTCCAAGTTATTCGTTCTTTACGAACATGCCGCGGGCTACGGCATTTTCAAAGTTGAAGAATTCGAAGAGATCGGTACGCTGCTACCGCAAGTTGAGGCGGCTGTTACAGACCTGGGGCGTTTTAACAGCATTGTGAAACTTGTAAGTTTCTCACCATTCAAGAGTGCCATCACTGCTTTAGAAAACATCAATGCTATATCTGAAGGCATTGTTCCTGATGAACTTCAACAGTTTATCAACATGGCTATTCCCAAGAAGAAGAAGACACAACTTGGTGTTGCTGATCCTAAATTAGGTGCAGCTATTACTGAAGTTTTGGGTTTGCAATGCAATCATGTTGGACCAGTACCAGAAATTATTAGGGGTATAAGGCATCATTTTCATGATTTGACTAAAGGATTTACTTCAAAGTCAGCTGCTGTTGCTCAATTGGGTTTGGGGCATTCATATTCGAGAGCAAAGGTTAAGTTTAATGTACATAGGGTGGATAATATGATTATCCAGAGTATTGCTTTGTTGGATCAGTTAGATAAAGATATAAACACGTTTTCTATGAGAATACGCGAGTGGTATTCATACCATTTCCCAGAGTTGGTTAAAATTGTTCCCGAAAATTATACTTTCGCCCGTCTTGCTAAATTTGTTAAAAATCGTAAAGAACTCAATGAAGATTCACTCCCCGGACTCGAAGAAATTACTATGGATTCAGGTAAAGCCCAAGCTATTCTTGACGCGTCTCGTTCTTCAATGGGCATGGACATCAGCGCTGTTGATTTGTTAAATATTGAAATGTTTGCCGCGCGTGTTATATCTCTAGCTGACTATCGCAAAGAATTATCGGAGTATCTCCGAACGAAAATGAGCGACGTTGCTCCGAATTTGGCGACATTAATTGGTGACCAAGTCGGTGCTCGGCTTATTTCCCACGCTGGTTCTTTAACTAATTTAGCTAAATATCCTGCTTCGACTGTGCAAATTCTCGGCGCTGAAAAGGCGTTGTTCAGAGCACTCAAAACTAAAGGCAACACACCGAAATATGGTCTTTTGTATCATTCGACATTTATTGGACGCGCTGGAGCCAAAAACAAAGGCCGTATTTCTCGTTATTTAGCTAACAAATGTTCAATCGCTTCTCGCATTGATTGCTTCGCCGAAACTCAGACAAAAGTTTTCGGTGAAGTGCTCCGCCAACAGGTTGAAGATCGCTTGAAGTTTTATGAAACTGGTGACATTCCTAAAAAGAATTTGGATGTTATGAAAGAAGCAATGGAGGAGGTTGAGAAGGAAACTGACTTGAATAAATCCGTGGACAAGAAAAAGAAGAAGAAGAGGAAGAGTGAGAGTGCAGCGGATGAGAATGGAGATGCTAATGGTTCAATTCTTGAAGAAAATGGTAACAGCGAAGCAAATGGCGATGAACCGCCTAAAAAAAAGAAAAAGAAGAAGAAGAACAAACAAGCTGATGATGAATAAAAAAAGATAAACACACAAAATTAATTAGTAGATTAATAGATACAATACTAAATTTTATTGTAGTATTGTAGTTATTAATTCATTTCAACTTAACTCTTTTCTGGAGTGTATTTTTGACTATATGTAAGTGGTAGGTTAATGTTAGTTTCGTAATGCATTGTTACGAAATTGATAAATTCTATATTTTTAGTAACTTGTAAGTTAATTTTTTAATTCTCGCGAATACTAAGTTCCAGTGTTTACCATGCAACGATTGGTAATGCATGGAAAATATTGGAAAGTACAATATAAAATTATAAATAATTTTTCTGCATAAAGGTAAATAAATGGTTTATAAACTTCAAATATACTTACTTTGAATGATAAGTGTTCATCTTTTTCGGTTTGTTTTATTTGAATCCTCAACATTTTGTTATATCCAATCTTCACGTTCTTATTTTTCAGTAATAGTTAAAGAGTTGCTCTTTAACGTATAATCAAATTCAATCTACAAAACATTACCAATGTGTTTTATTTTGGCTTTCGAAGTTGAGCAATTTTGTGGCATGTTTGGAAATATATGTTGACTATTTATGTCAAACGTACAATGGCTACCACTAATTTACGCGCTCTTCCATAAATAGGAGTTGGTCTAGTGGTTAAAGAGGCGCTTCGAACGCGGAAGGTCCACGGTTCGAATTCCGCTTAAAGTAAATTTTTTAAACTAAAATACTTTCCTTCACCAAGAAAAATAATTGTTCCCCACCAATCCGAGGCCTTATGGCAACGAAAATCGACGGGTGGTCACACAGCAGATCGGGCGGGCATCGTTGGTGGACGTACCTCGCCTCCTCAACAATCTTAAGGGGGAGACTGTCAAAATTTTTGCTGAAAATTCAAAAGGAATTTTACCTGCTTACCTTGCATTTTATTTTCTGTTTCTTGTATTTTATGTTTCCAATGTTTCTTTGAACTGTATACTATTTCATGTACACCATCCATATGTATTTAACATTTAATTCTGAATTATATTTGAGAATTTTTTACTTCTAAAAAGCCCTCAGCGACTGGGTATTGAACCCGTGTCGCCTGGGTGAGAGGCAACCTCTTTATACATTAAGCCATTCAGCTTCGTACTA